>JAPFFP010017798.1:0-16639 GCA_026153255.1 Solanum medicagineum
ACAATATGACATGTATAATAATCCTTGGAGTAAAACATGCTTGTACAGAACATATTACTTATATAAGAAGAGACCATCATCATAGGCCAAGCATACTAGTACTCGAAATCCAAGGTTTAGCACCCCCATAGAGGGTGATCAAGTTATATACCCCTCAATCGGTAGATGCACTTAACACCCTCCATCACAGTTGTCAAGGTATTAACACCTTAACAAGGTTAATGGACTTCACCCTCCATCATAGTGGTGAGGGTATCAACCCCTCAACAAGGTTAATAGACTTGACACCCTCTATCATAGTGGTCAAGGTATCAAGCCCTTAACAAGGTTAATGGACTTCACACCCTCCATCATAGTGGTTAAGGTATCAACCCCTCAACAAGGTTAATGGACTTCACACCCTCCATCATAGTTGTCAATGTATCAACCCCACAACAAGGTTAAAGGATTTCACACTCTCCATCATAGTGGTAAAGGTATCAACCCCTTCACAAAGGTTAATGGACTTTAGACACTCCATCATAGTGATCAAGGCAAGCACGCCCTCAACAAGGTATGGTCAACATGCAACCCTAGGGATGCCTTTCTAGAAATCATCATAATGTTACATTACTTTCATCACCATAAGGTCATATATCTCATATGGCAAGCATTAGGCCTTCAACAACTGAAGAATCAATGACTGGACATTTCATCAAACAGCTGGTAGGTGTGTAATCCTAGTGTAAAATCATACAATTCAAGAGTGTAATTATGTTAGAAAATTCAAAGTAAAACAATCAATAGGTCCTTGGTAACACCCTCAAATAATATACATCAAAACCCTTCTTCAAATCTCACATTATATCGTAGATTCATAGCTCAAAACATGGCTAAACAACTACAATTTCATGAAACACCAACATAGTGTGCAGTTAAATTCATAATAAATAAGACTCATGAGTAAATAAACTTTAAATCATGCAATTTTAAGTAAAAGGAACCTTGGCATCATGGGCGAAAGAAACCCACATACCTTAACTTTGGAGAATTCTTGGAGAAGACTGGAGATGGAGACTTGTAGCTTGTGATAACCTTAGAATCCAGATGAGTTTTGAGACTCGAAATTTGGAGATGAAATATTATCTGAGTGTTTGGGTGTGTATTTGGTAATGTCTTAGATGATATGAGGATGAAATAAGACTAATTATAAGTATTTTCACGTACAAGAAGGCTTAGCCCAAGGCCCAAGAGCCTTGGACAAGACAAGAAAAACTGTGCAAAATTTACCCAGGGGCGTGTCGCGCCACAAACTCACAATATTCACTGGAATTCGATTTTTGGAAAAATGAAATTGTGATTCATTTGCTCAGAAATCGGATTTAGACCCATTTCCACTCAATTTATCTTCCTTAACAAGAATATGAAATCGGATTTCCAAAATAACACATGGATTTTTAGATATATGGAAATCACGATTTCGGGCACTTCCGAGGCACTTTTTCGAGCACATTTTGGGGTCGTTTTAATATTTTCCTCTTGGGAACATTCGTCCCTAAATATCAAAGAAACATACATGAGAAGAGTAATCATGAAGAAATCAGCCCAACAAGAATGCAACAAAGTACTTAAAATACCATTTTCAATATCTCAATATAAGTGTAAAAATCATCATGAACTTGTCAACATAAACATGAATGCATGGAAATAACAGAGGGGATGGAACATAGGACTGGAAAACATAAAAAGGACTTGACGTGTTATCATAAGCTTGAATAGAATGAAAGATATACAAATATTGCTCCTCTATGCCCACTCTGGCTCCCCAAGAGACACTTTCGACTTGATGATTCATCCAAAGGGCTTTTACAAACACCACATCCTCATTAATCAACTTTTCCACCTTCCATCCAATACCTCCATTGGGACCTTCTCCTAAGCCAACTTATCTTCGTCATCACATACAACCTCACAAAGTCCTATAACACTTGAATCACCAACACATCTCCTCAACCTAGACACACAAAAAACTGAATGAACCATTCTATATCCTTAGGAAACTCCTATATGCATGCAACTTCATCAATCCTACTAAATACTCTCTAAGGATCTAGAAACCTTAATCCAATCGCCAACCATAAACACACATAGTCCACTTGGTACCATAAACCACCATCTCCCCCTTGGGAGACAACCTCGACTCTATCATCCTTTCACTCAAAACCTCCATCTCTTATAAGGAAGAATCAAGGCCTTGCTTAAACTATATCTCTTCAACCAAAGAAGATTTGGAACCATCACGAACCCATATTACCACTCTTAACTTCCTCCATTCTAACTCCTAATCTTGTCAACCGATGGACTTCCTTGGTTACCTCTTTGCCACCATCATCAACATATGCTAGGTTACCCATAGACACCCTACTTAGTGCATTGATCACAACATTAGCCTCACTGGGGAATAATGCACACTCATATCATAATCCTTAAGGAGTTATAGACAAGCTCTTGTTATCCTCCATTAACACCTATCACATTTAGCAAACCACATCTCATCCCCTAAGACTTACAAAACTACCACCAACTGATTCACAATCTCTAAATAAATCAATGCTCCATGATAGGAGATCACCATAAACATGCCAAGGTAGGGTTTTAAGACCCTATTCGTGAAACCCATAAATATAACTGGTGCACAAGTCCACCAAACAACTCCACCAATACTAAAAAAGCACACTCCTAGCCCAAAGGACACCTGGGGATATAAGATACCCTCATCCTCACTTGGGGACAAAACCCGAACCACAAGGTAATCTTAAAGAAGTGACTAGCCCATTGTAGTTGCCTATTAGATCATTCATCCTTAACCATCATATTACAACCTTACAAATCCTGCACACATTGGAATATGGTAATCATGTAGCCAAGACACCCCAAGGCCTCCAACCCATCAAACCAAATTCATCCAAAATCACGAGACGGAAACGACCCCAAAAAGTGCCCGAAAATGTGACTCCAAAATGTCCAAAAATTTAAATTCCATATATCTCAAAATTCATGCGTGATATCAAAACTCCGACTTCATATTCTTGTTCAAGGGTTTAAAATTAGGGGGGAAAGGGTCTAATCCTTATTTTAGAGCAACCGTATCAAAATTTGAAAATGGCAAAAACGTGATTTTGGAGGGTCCGCTTTGAAGCACCATATCTTAGAATACAAAGAATTGGGTGTCCCACGACCTACCAACTTAAAACCCTTTGAATTAGATTTCCAATGCACTTGGTTTCACCTCATTCCGAGTTCGGATGAAGGATTTATGCCCATTTTCGTAGAACTCATTTATGCAGAAAATGCAAATTCCAGTGAGGTTAGCACAACACTTCGGCGATGTGCCCCTATTTTTTTTGGTGTTTATTTTAATTTTTTCAGTCAAGGACTTCTAAGTCTTCGGACTAAGGGTTCCCACTCTTGAAAATACTTATACTTAGCCTGATTTCACCCTCATATCATCCTAAACATTCCCCAATACTTACCAAAACACTTAGCCAAATATTTACTCCCAAATTAAAGTCCCAAAACACTCATTCGGATCTAAGGAATTCCTTCAAGCTTCAAGTCTCCATCAAAGTCTTCTTCAAGAAATTCTTCAAGGTCAAGGTATATGCTTTTCAACCATTGGGTCCATTCGCCATGGTGCCCAATCCTATTTCCTACCTAATCTGCATTATTTAAAGTTGATTTTACATGTGCGTTTTGTATATTAAGAAATTTTTTGCACAGTGATTTGGGGTTTATGAAAGTATGATACCATCTTATTGCTTTAGAAATTTCTGAAGACAAATAATCTTTGCAACCTCGATTTTAATGAAAAATACCTTAAGACCTTAGCAGGAATTTTCTTAGCATTATTTTTCCATCTAGAAGCCACAGAAATTTTGCACTCGTTAACATTCTTACTGGAAAATTCTTTGAAAAATAACATGCAAGTATTAGGACAAGGATGAATCTTTTCATAAATTAAGCCCACACCCTCAATAATCTTTTTGATCTCACAGAAAGAAGGAGGCAATTCATACCCTTCAGGCAGTGCATCCTTCAATAGTCCAAACAAAGAATTAAAGGATTCATTTGACCATTTGGACATGCATTTTGTACGATAGAGATGTAGTAAAAAGGATAATTTTCTAAAATCCTTGCCTCCAGGATATAATTCTTCATTTGCCTCCTTCATGAGTCGTTCAAACTTATCCACCTCTACATGAGATTGTGTTCCGGATAGATGAACATCATTTTTGTGTAGGTTTGGGTTCATCTCGCCTCTTTCATTGATGTCACTATCTATGAACTGTGTACAACCTCCAAAGGCCTCATGTATCATTCCTCTTATATCATCGCCTCGTACATTTGCCTACCTTAGAATATTTACTTCAGTATTGTTTGATACTTTCTGAGACTCCATGACAAAACCAATTATCATAATGATAACGTAATATCATTAACCCCAACATGATCATAAGTTGTAGCCTGATTTACTTGATGGATAAGTACACATTTAATACAAGGTAATGAAATTTTCTCTCCTTCTTGCTTTTCAGAAAATGCATGATTTAAAAAGTTTTCCACTCCATCAAGTATTCTTTACTATGTCTGTCAAAAGACATCCACCTTTTATTTATAGAATTGTTCATGATGTTGAATATATTATCTTATTTTCTGCAATTATTGTAGGAGCTAAAAATATGCTAGTAAAAAAGATAGAAAATCAACCAAAAATATATTTTAGATAAAATATCCACCCAGTTAGTATGAAATTTGTTTTGACAAAGATGCCATTTTAAAAATTGAAATGTATATCAAATTTGAATGATAAAGATCATCATGTTATATACAGTAAGTATTTATTTTCAAAATAGTAAAACATGTATTCTCAATAATCACGACTATCTATTGAGAAATGAAGTGTTCTCAATGTTTTTGGGATATGAAAGTCTAATTAGTAGTAGACCTAAATTGGAATTTTCTGATCTATTATAGAATAGATTCACACTATTAATATCTTGGCTACTGCGTATCCTTATATTTAGTGGCCCTTTAGTTGGAAGTACTATTCCTATGATTGAAGGCTTATATTATGAGATGAAGGTAACTACAGTTTGTTGGAAAACTCCAAAGGCTTATTTTTTCAAGTTCAACATAGATGGTAGTGTGTTCAACAATCCTGGCATTATGGGTGCTTGTAGTATTTGGAGAAACCATCAAGGTTATTTTATCTTTGCGTACTCTTCTCCTATAGGTGTGGGTACATACAATCAAGATGAATTAGATGCTGCTCTATTTGGATTAAATTGGTGTCCGCAAAAGGGTTATAGAAAAGTGGTTTTGGACATGGATTCTCAACTGGCGGTTAACAAGATTCAACGTCAAGCTGCTTCTCCATGGCTTATGGAGTAGCTTCTTCACTAGATTCATAATATGATTAACCAGTTTCAGTTCTTCTAGTGTAGTCACAGTTACAGGAATGCAAACTTCACTGCTGACTTTTTGGCTAAACATAGCCATACCATCATTGCTCCTATTCCTTTCTTTGCTGCACAACTTCACAAAGAAGCAATAGCTTATTTTGATCTTGACAATTGGGGTATGCCTAGCTTTATAAGGAAGAAGTTGAAAAGGATTAAAAACTCACATTAAACCCATTTTTTTCTCTGTTATTATTGAATCTTCCGACAGTTCTACAGGGATGCAGTAAGATCCATTAGGTATGGGGATTATATAGAGATATTTGAGCTTTCAAGGCAAGAAGTGCTTCTTGATCAGTACTGATCAAACAACATTTCTTACCTTGAAAGCTCAAATATCTCTATACAATCCTCATATCAAACACCTCTATTTTTTTTTCTATTACTCCTTGGCGTACTGGACAAATATGCAGTAAGATCCATAACATCACTAGCCACTTTCTGTTTTTCAGAGGCAATCACACATATAGTGACATAAAAAGTCATACTGACAATGCTATTCAACTTTATTTTTTCAGGCATGAGCTCCTAATGAAGCTAAAGAATCTGCCTTCTTATATTTGCTTATGCAGCACCTATGGGGGAGGCACTAAATATAAGGCAGACATTAAAGCTTCTAATTGGAGAGTCTCCCTTATTTATGCCTTCCTAGTTTCTTTGTATCAGAGTAGTCCTCTCATTCAGTACTTACCGTATTAGTTGGTGCTCATTAGTGCAATTGTGTTATTCACTGTACTGTAAAGACATTAACAGATGTGTTTTGCGTTAACAGAAACAGAGTGAATTAGATACTTAATCTATTAATAGGTACGCATCTTAATGTAACAGTGACATTCCTTAATATAACAGTGAAGCATAAATTTTTAAGCACAAACACACAACATATCATATGCATATCATATATTTAAGCACAAATTTCGACAAAGTTTAGTTTAACATCTAATCCCTTAATCTTAACTTGAATAGAACTACCACTTAAGGTTCAAACTTTCAGAAAGTATCTAATGAAAATAATCAGAATTTAGCAATCTGTTTCTGAGACCTTAATTGTGCAAATTCTCAATAAGATAGATATTATAACTAGGAATAGAAAATATTCATAAAAGTCTTAATGCATTAACAGATAGTCTAGCCATTAACAGAAACAGAGCGCCTTATATTAATAGGGCATCCTTGTAATTGCTACTTTTGAATCATTCAAAGAAGAGATCTTATATTATACTCAAAACGACACAACTATTTTCCTACACTGGTGATCCTCTTCATAATAGAACTTCTAAATGATCATAAGTTACAGATATATTAACAGAGCATCTTAATGTATTAGTAGTAATGCATCTTAATACACAGTGACATTCCTGAATATCATATTGAAACACTCTATTATATGTTAATTAAGAAATTGATACAGTCAAGTATGATAAATGATATAGCAGCCACAGATAACAAACAAGAAAACTTTACTTTTACAGATATTAAATCACTTGAAAATCGCAAAGTGATGCCTAAATACTAATTAGTTCATCAAGATATTTTATTCTATTTTCTTCCTAATTAATGCCTAAAACTGATCAATTTATATGAGTAAAGATTTGGTGAAGGTTCATATAGCAACGAAGATACTGGAACACAAAAGAAATAGAGGATTAAAGATGTGTGAAGTACATACCTAAAACCTTAGTTATTCTTGATCATAGTTGATGCATTTATAGCGGCTGGATGTGTTATTCATAAACTACGCTACTTCATCTGTAGGATGCTGGATAAGAGATCTTTTAAATGATCAAATTCCTTATGAATATGGGAGAGTTTTTAGGTTAGTCTTTCCTTATTTTGATTGGAACAGGATAGTCTAGAATAGAAAATTAAAGGTGGTGGCTAGGTGAAAACTTTTAAAGAATGGAGGGAATGTGGGCGGGAATGTATTTTCAGACTAAAAGAGGCCTTTTTGTGGCTATATTTTTTAAAATGCTACTAAAAATATACTTACTACTTGCAATTAAACATTAGTCATTACTATTTTACCTTATGTGTATACATTAGTGGCAGTTAAGTTATTGCCAAAAAATAATTGTCGCTAAAAGGCCTTTTTGTAGTAGCGATAGCCTATGCCTCTAGACAACTCAAAGTGCATGAAAAGAATTATCCTACATGATCTTGACTTACCCGCCATTGTGTTTGCATTAAACATTTGGTGTCACTATTTATATAGGGTGCATGTTGATGTGTTCACCGATCAGAAGAGCCTCCAACATGCTTCACTCAAAAAGATCTCAACTTGTGACAAAGGAGATGGTTAGAATTTCTTAAGAACAATGATACAAGTTATCATCTCGATAAGACTAATGTGGTGGCAGATACTTCGAGTAGGGTATCTATGGGTAGCCTAGCCCATGTTTATGATAGTGGCATAGGGATGGCTAGGGAGGTCCATCGGTTGGCTAGATCTGGAGTTAAGTTGGAAGAGGGTGGTGATGGTGGTGTTGTTGTTGTTGATGGTTCTAAATCTTCTTTGGTTGAGGAGGTAAAAGCTAAGCAAGATCTTGATTCCTCATTGCTGGAATTGATGGCATTGGTAAAAGATGGTAAGGTGGAGGTTTTCTCCTAAGAGGGAGATGGTGTCCTTAGATACCAAGGTAGGTTGTGTATGCCTTGAATTGATGGCTTGAAGGAGAAGATTCTTAATGAGGCTCATGGTTCTTCTTACTCTATTCACCTGGGGTCTATTAAGATGTAGAGGGATTGGAGAGAGGTGCATTGGTGGGGAGGCATGAAGAGGGACATTGCCAATTTGTATCCAGTTGCTATAGTTGCAAACAAGTCGAAGCCAAACATCAAAGGCCGGGTGGCCTAACCTAAGACATAGAGATTTCCACTTGGAAGCGGGAAGTGATTAATATGGATTTTGTGGTTGGGCTGCCCAAGACTAGAAAGAGTTTTGATTCCATTTGGGTTGTGGTTGATAAGATGACAAAATTGGCCTTTCTACTGGTTAAGACTACCTATGTGGTTGAAGATTATGCTAGTTTGTACATTCATGACTTGGTGAGATTGCATTGGATTCCTTTGTCCATCCTATCGGATCATGGGGCAAAATTCAGTTCCCTCTTTTGGAGGTTCTTCTAAAGTGGTCTTGGTACCAAGGTAAAGGTTAGTACAGCCTTTTACCCTCAAATGGATGGCCAAGGCAAAAGAATTATCCAAACACTTGAGGACATGCTTAGGGATTGTGTAATGGAGCTTAAGGATAGTTGGGATGATCATCTTCCATTGATTGAGTTTGCATATAACAATAGCTATCATTCTAACATCGGAATGGCTCCTTTTGAGGGTCTCTATGGTAGACATTGTAGATCCCCGATTGGGTGGTTTGAGGTTGGAGAGATTACTTTGTAGGGTCTGGATCTGGTCGTGGATGCTATTGAGTAGGTAAGGATGATTAGAGAAAGGTTGTGGACAGCCCAAAGTCGCCAAAAGTCTTATGCCGATGTAAGAATGAGGGAGCTTGAGTTTAAGATTGGTGATTGGGCCTATTTAAAAGGTGTCACCCATGAAGGGTGTGGTCCATTTTTGTAAGAAGGGTAAATTGAGCCATAGATATGTGGGTCCTTATAAGTTGATGAGGACGATTGGTAAGGTGGTTTACAAGTTAGATTTTCCCAGTGAAATGGAATTAGTTCATCCAGTCTTTCATGTGTCTATGTTGAGGAACTGTGTGGGTGATCCTAATGCTATTGTGCCTCTTGATGTTGTATGGGTAGTTGAAGATAACTTGTCATATGAAGAGGTTCTAGTAGAGATCTTGGATAGGCAAGTGAAGAGGTTGAGAAACAAGGATGTTACTTCCGTTAAGGTCCTTTGGAGGAATCAACAAGTCGAAAGTGCTACTTAGGAGGCCGAAGCGGATATGAAAAAGTGATATCCCTATCTTTTCCATCCTACTTAAGCCTATGGTACTAATTCTAAGTCTTCTATGTGATTTCATGTCTCATGTTCCAGCCCCTAAGTCATTTACATGCATTCATGTCTACATTGATAAAGTTCATGATGATTTTACACTTATGATGAGATTTTGAAAATGATGTTTTAAGTATGTTGTTGCATTCTTATTGGGAATGATTTCTTCATGATTACCTTTCTCATATACTTCTCTTTGGCATTTAGGGACAAATTTTCCCAAGGGGGAGATATTAAAACGACCCCAAAAAAAAGTGCCCGAAAATATGCCTCGAAAGTGCCCAGATTCGTAATTTCCATATATCTCAAAATTCATGTGTGATATCAAAAATCCAACTTCATATTCTTTTTAAGGGGGTCATATTGAGTTGCAACTGTGTCTAACCTTAATTTGTGAGCTAATGGATTGCAATTTCAATTTCCCTGAAGTCGAATTCCAGAGAGGTTTTCGCGCCCATGGTGCCACGCGCCAAGGGCATGCCTTAGTACAGATTTTGCCTAGTTTTTCTATCTTGGTCCAAGGCTTTGGGTCTTGGGCCTATGTGTTCCCATGTGTGAAAATGCCTACACTTAGCCTTATTTCACCCTCATATCATTCAAGACATTCCCAAATATACTCCCAAATACTTAGACAATATTTCATCTCCTAAATTCAAGTCTCAAAACTCATCTGGCTTTAAGGTTAGCAATCAAGCTACATGTCTCCATCTCCAATCTTCAACAAGCTATTCTCCCAAGATAAGGTATGTAGGTTTCTTTCATGGTTTTCATGGTTTCCTTTAACCCATGATACCCAAACTTCCTTTTACTTAAAATTGCATGTTTTAAAGTTGATTTATGTATGAGTCTTACTTATTATGAATTTCACTGCACACTATGTTGGGGTTTCATGAAATTATGATTGTTTTACCATGTTTTGAGCTATGAATCTAAGATCTATTGTGATACTTGATGAAGGGCTTTGATGTATATTGCTTGAAGGTGTTAGCAAGTATCTATTGATGGTTTTACATTGAATTTTCTAGAATGAATACTCGCTTGAATTGAATGTTTTTACACTAGCACTACACACATGCCAAGTGTTTGATAAAATGTCTAGTTATGGGTTTCTTGAGGAATTGAAGGACAAATACATGTCTTACGAGTTGAATGACTATATGATAATGAAAGGAATGTATGTATGAAATTATCTCTATAGTGTTGGGAATTGACCATGCACCTTTTCTTTGTGTTTTTACTTTGAGGACAAAGTGTCATGTTTTGGTGGGTTGTGGGAAATTATGGATTAAGGTGAAGTCTGAGTGGCTTCAAGTCCATAACTTCCCCTATTTTTTATCCCAAGATTTTCTTGTCGTGCTTCTTTTTCCTTGTGGATGTTTACTTTTCTATTGAACCGGCATGTTTAGGTAGTGTAGATAATTTGTAAGTTCATATTAGTGTTATCTATTGGGGTATACAAAATTTTTAGATGCTTTTTTAAAGTTTTGATGAAAAATTGGTACCCCTAAAATTTTTGAGGCTGCGATTATTGATGCATTCATACCTTTTTGAGTATCTGGCAACGTTTGTTCTGATTTTGTGAAGGTAAGCTGAGATTGAAAGCATGACCTTTGATTATGGATGAAATTGTCATGTATGTTGTAAGCTTATTTTGCTGCATTCATGCATCTTGTATGGACCCAAAACTTTCCTTGTTACTCTAAAATTGGTTTGGTGATATGGTGGATATGGAAAGGATCTTAGGTCGTTGTTCTGTAAGTGAACCCACTTTTAGCCAAAAATGACCCACCAGATGAGTGAGTAAATCCCTTGTTCCAAACTTTTTAGCTTCTTATGTAATCATTCTTTCTTGATACCTTGCTAGCTTAACCTTGTTTGATGAAATACCTTGATATTGGCCCTGGTCTATCCTTGAATATGTGAACCTTAATTGAGGCCAAAGGACTAAGTTAAGTGTGGCTGCAGTTGGTGGCGCTGGTTTGAGGCATAAATATTGTGTACTTCAGCTGAAGCTAAAAGCCTAAGTTGAGGGTGACCCTTATTGTAGTAAAGTAATAATAATAAGGTGGTTAGCTAGGAAATCAAGAAAGAAATGAAGAAGCATGAACCAGGTGAAGAAAAAGAAAAGAAAAGTGCCTTGAGTTGAGAAAAAGTAGCAAAAATGAGTTTAAAATCAAGGTACAACTGAAAAAGAGAAATAAAGCCTCAAGAAAAGTTCAAAACAAGAGAATAAGGGTGGATTAATTAAAAAGGGTTGGATTATGAAACAAAAAAGTGTTGCTAAACATGGTTCAAGGATAGCTTTTAGTCACTACTTGCTCAAATTACCATAACAAAGCACCCTGCACCTATGTTACAAGCTTATAAGTCCTAAAGTGATCTAACTCCACTTTATCACCAAGCCAGAAGTTATGTATAGAGGCGAGCTTATGGTCTTAGTCTGTATGCATTGAATTCCAATTGTGAGAGTGAGAATGCTTCCTCAGTCCCTAAGTTATAAATGCTTTTGAGTAAGTATAAGGGACTTCTTTCTAGTGAGGGCATTTGCACTACTTGACTAGCATAAGACTATACTAGTGATTGTGGACGATTGATGCTCCTTATCTTGTCATAGTTGGATTGCCAGGTATCTCATTATATTCTTGTTTGCTTAATAACTTTGCAATCCTATTTTGAAAATAGTAGTTGGATGTCTGAATCAAAAGTGTTATGGTGTATGTCATTAGTATAGCTGCTATGTATTTCGCTTTGTCTGCATACATCAAGTCATCGCTTGAGGACAAACAACAATTCTAAGTTGAGGGTGTTGATGTGCTGTCAAAATACAACACATTTGGTGCTGAAAATAAGGGTTTTGTGAGTTTTAAAGCGACTTTTTATGGTTTTTATGTGCTTTTGTATTGATATTGCAAAAAAGTTATGTTGGCATGATTTTAAAGAAAAATTGCAGATTTTACTGAAGCATAGGCCATAGGGCCTATCTATGAGTCATAGCTCAAGCTACGAGTCGTGAGGTGTGTCGTAGCAAGAAACAGAGACCAAAAAGTAGAAATTCGCCAAGTGAAGGTCGCTCCTATGAGGAAATCCTAAGAGTCGTAAGACATACTACGACTCGTATAGGTAGACTCATAGGAAGCATCAGTGAGCCAAAATGTTGGACCTAAAACTAAAGATCAAGACTACTAGATGAACATACGAGTCATAGCCCAAATAACGATTTGTACTAGTGGGTCGTACCAGATGAGTCCAAGATGCTATGAACCTTATACGAGACCCCAATTATGACTCGTAGGTCACCTTACGAGTCGTATCTGCGAGGCATACCATCTTTTAGCTGTCTTTTCTGTGTAACTTTTAGGGTTTATTTGTACACACTATAAATACTTTAAATTAGGTTTTCATTTGATATCAGACATCTTGTAGACTTAGAAAATTGCTCTTGAATATTCTCTCAAGAATATTTTAGGGTTTCACCTTAGCTTATTGTATTCACTTGGAAAACATATATTGGGGATTGCAAATCTTGTGCTATGCTTGTGGATTTGTAGCTTGTGGTGTCTTCACTTTTTATTGTGTTTATAGAACTCTCAACTATGTCTATTATTTTCATTTTTGTATGTTTTTCCTTAACAATGAGTAGCTAATCACCCGCAACTTGGGGTTGTGGGAACCATGGGTAACTGACTTGAGATGACCTAGGTTTCTAGCATTTCTATGATTGGGGTTTTGCATATATTGTCTGATTTTACTTCATTATTATTGTTGTTTGGTAGTGGCCAACCCCAAATCCCACCTACTATCATGATCCCGGACAAGATGGTGACGAATAGGAAAAGGGAAGTAGATGACAAAATTTGATTGATGTGTTCTCGTCTAATCAACCAAGCCTAACCAATTGGAGGTTGACTGGGATAATAGGTAACGGTTAGTTGGCACACCATGGTTGCCGACCAAGCACTATGGTGAAATTCGACTTTCACCTTCAGAAGAGGGCTAGAAGAACCTAAGTTACCATCTTGCATCCAATTCACAAATTGTAGTTATGTCATCTAGGGTAATCGAGTCGACGAACCATAGGGAACACAAGTCCCAAGTTGTCCCCAAATTTGAGTGTTTCCTCGCGTTATAGTTAGTGGTTGTTTTATTTTATTTTTGAATCACAAATCCCCCTATCATTTAGAGATTTTAATTATTGATGCTTGAAATGATTAGTAGTGAAGTCTTGTAGTCAACCCTATATTCCCTGTGGATTCGATCCTAACCTTAAGTTAGGTTAATTGGTGACAACGACTGTTTTCTTATTTGAGCATGAACATCACATTGTCGTCAGTGGGTTATATTGTATAATGCTCAATTGACTTTATTCTATTCCGTTCATGCCATTTACTCATGAATTGCATGGTTTTAAACTTATGTACATGCACCCACCATGATTTGATTAAAGATGCGTGCCAAGCTTCTATGATGTTGAGGGCCTTTGTGATGGCAAATTATGCAAACTATGAATGATATGAATTTGAAGGACTATTATGCATTCTATGAGATATGAGAAAATGGTGAAAGATATTAATGATATCAAGCCCTATTTTGATATTATGAATCTTTGGTTTTAATGAGCTACTCTACGAAAATATTATGATATTATGATGCTTTGCATATTATGGCTGTAAGTATGATTTGAATGCTCCGTGGAATTGTGACCTAGCACCGAGATGACCTTGGTAGATAACCATTGTCCCATAACTATATTGCAACCATAGGAATGTTAATTAGCTAATGGATCCATATAGGTTGAGTTGCATGATTGACCAAAAATGGTGGTGTTCCCGTATGACACATGTTAATTAAATACAAAATTGACTAGTTAATTCTTTAAGTCAATCTAAAGTAACCATGAGAGGAGCAATAATAAACGTTTTACCCTATAGTATAACACAATGTAGTCAAGGAAAGTGTGTGTTAGTACATTTGAATGTACTAAGTATGCAAGCGATACAACATGTTATAAATCATGATATGCAATTGATAAAAATAAGAATCATGATAAAGGTCCATTTAAGGCATAAGGAAACACAAGTATGGCCAGCGTATGATAGAAAATCATGACGAAAAGCATAAGAGAACATAAGTTGTAAGTGACCATAACATGTGCGAGATAGCATCCATAATCGACAATAAGACCATATGAGCTATTACATGAAATCCTGATGTTTTCTGCACATCGAAATAAGAAAAATGTATTTGTCAAGGTAGACTTTACCTTGCTAGGTAAGTTTCATTAAAATGTGCTATACGTGTGATTTGATACCAAAATACGGCACTTTAGATGTTGTAAACTTAGAATTTTGTATATTCTTTGGCATGATTTAGTGAATTTGATGTACATTTTTGGTACTTTTATAAGAAATAAGATTCATTATGGTTTTGGGAATGTTAAACAGTAAAGATTTGTTTTAGATGATGTACGATCTTAGTTACAAGTTGTGTTTTCTTCACAAGATGTCACTAGGGGTCGTAGATATGACCCTAGATAAGCTGAAAAGTCGAAACTACAAACTGCTGGTATGGGTTGTGGAGGGGTTATGCGCCATAGATCGTGGTTGTAGATGGAAGGTTCGAGTGCTATAATTTATTGGTCAAACATCTACAAAACCTAAAACCATGACTCATGGAAAAATTTACGGGCTATAAAAAGGATAGTTCATAAACTAAAGAAACTACTGTGAGAAGAAACTATGAAGTGAAGACCAGAAGTCTGTCAATCAGTTTACAATCAATAAATGGGCTCATGAAAGAGGCTAACTCAAATTTTTCTATTTTATTTATAACTAGCTTTGTGATGTCTACTTATTGGTTTTTATATTTTTCCTTTACATGTTCTGCCACCTTTTTTCTTAAGACTCGATCTTATATTGTGAAACATAGTTGTGATTGTTCATAATTTTTGGGTGACTTTGACATTTGAATTTCAATCGAAGCTTTAGGGTTTTGTGTCTGCTCTGATTATAAGTCTAACATTGTGCTCATAATGATTAACATTGATCATCATATTATGAATATGAATAGTTAAACCTGAAACGACCCCAAGAAGCGCTCGAAAATATGCCTCGTAAGTGCCCAAAATTGTAATTTCAATATATCTCAAAATCCGTCCGTAATATCAAAAATACGACTTCATATACTTGTTCAGGGGGTCAGTTTGTGTGGAAAATGGGTCTCATCCTGATTTAAGAGCAAATGATTAGCAATTTTGATTTTCCAAAAGAAATGATTTCTAAATAGCTTTTCATGTCCCTCGCATGACGCGCCAAGGGCGCGCACTAGTGCATTTTTTTGTTCAGTTTTGACTTTGATCCAAGACTTTTAAGTCTTGAGCCTAAGTGTTCCCAAACGTGAAAATACCTATACTTAAGACATTTTTCATCCTCATATCATTCTAAACATTCACCAGTACTCATTCAAATACTTAGCCAAATATTTACTCCTAAACTCTAGTCTGAAAACCCTCTCTGGATCTAAGGATTTCCTCTCAAGCTTCAAGTCTCCATCTCCATTTTTCACCAAGTTCTTCCCCAAATCAAAGGTATATAGGTTTCTTTCATGGGTTTCTTTCACCCATGATACCCAAGCTCCCTTTTACTAAAAATTGCATTATTTAAAGATGATTTATTCATGGGTCTTATCTATTATGAAAATCAATGCACACGATGCTGGGGTTCATGAAATTGTGACTGCTTTACCGTGTTTTGAGCTATGAATCTATGGTGTATTGTAAGATTTGATGAAGGATTTTGATGTATATTTCTTGAGGGTGTTAACAAGTACCTATTGAAGGTTTTACATTGAATTAATAACATGATTTCACTCTTGAATTGCATGGTTTTACACTAGCACTACACACACTCTAAGTGTTTGATAAAATGTCCAGTTATGGATTTTTGAGGAATTGAAGGTACAATGCATGTCTTATGAGTTGAATGATTATATGATGATTATATGATAATGAATGATGATAAAATGATGATGAAATAATAATGATATGATAATGAAATGATGAAGAAAGTAATGTATGTATATGATGACTATATGATTATGAAAGGAATGCGTGAATATGATGATGAGAGGAATATATGGCTAAATTACTATATGATGATGAGGGAAATGTATATATCTATATATGAAAT
>JAPFFP010017827.1:0-39537 GCA_026153255.1 Solanum medicagineum
TGTCTAATCATAATAAATAGATATATAATCTCTATATGACATGCATGATCAATGCTTGTAATAAAACATGCTTGTAAAATATTTAACTTACATAATATATAATACATATGTGGGAAGAGACCTCAACTGATATAGACCAAGCAGCTATAACTTAGACTCCAAGTCATGACACTCCCTTAATTCAGGTGACCAGGCATGAAACGCCCCAGCGAAGTGTGGTTTACTTGCCAAGGTAAACCAAACATGATAACATGAACTAGATAGATCCACTAGTATAGCAAGGGTAATAATCATAATCTTATGGTGGCACATAGTTTAGAGACTAAAGACTTTATATAAGGACCCCTTGAGTCGAGCCCCTATCTTAAGCCTTAACTGGTGCTAAGCCAAATCTCACTGAATATTGGAAATAATCATACTTCAATAATATCCTGAGTAACTTGTAAGAGACATGATAACTTGACATGAGTAGCTCATAAACATGCTTGACCTTTATTAGTGAGCCTAACTTGAACATGAGAGTATATCATAATCATACTTGAACCATTGCTTTAACATGAAGGGCTCACAAAAGGTAAAAATCTTGAAATAGGGCTCAACCTGATATTTGTAAAATCATAGATACTTTCATGAATTCAATGCATGCTTGAAAGCCCTTAATCATCATGAAATCACTTGACTTTAAATAATATAATAGATCATCAATAACTTGGAGAATTCTTGTCATGTCATTTTATCAAACACGTGGTGGGTTCATGATACTTGTTTAAAAATCATACAATTCAAGAGTAAAACAAGAAGACTAAATGAAAATCAACCCACCAATATTTTAGTAAAACCCTCATTTAGGGTATCTTGAAATCCATCACAAAAGCTCATAATAGCTCATAGTTTCATAGCTCAAATCATGCATAATCTTAATAGACAAACCAATTTCTGGAATAAACTTGAAATAGATATTCATGCATAATAAATCAATATTTGATAAAATCCCAACATAGTCTATATTCAAAATTCATAATAACAGATACTCATAGGTAATACAATTTGAAATAATGCAATTTCCATAAAAAGAGAAGGTTGGGCTCCATGGGTGAAAGGACTCATGGATGAAGATCAACATACCTTAAACCTTGAATCGCTTGAGATGAACTTGAAGGAGACTTAAAGCTTGATATGAGTGCTAGAGTGATCTTGAAATCCTAGAATTTTAATGAGAGATTTGATAAAGTCTTGGAGAGGTTTTAGAGAGGGTTTTGGGAGTTATAGAGTAGAAAAATGGCCAAGTATGGGAGATTTCTCGTTTAAATGGGCATTGATCTATGACCCTAACGCCCTTGGACGAAATAAGAAAACCAAGGAAAATATTACACTGTTCTAAGCCCCTGGAACGACAAGGACCAGACGTGGAGTTCAAACAACACTAGTCTGCACCCCAAGAGCGTTGCGGCCTATGTGCGCACAGTCATTAGAAATCATAAAATTAGCGAAAATTTTTTTTGCTATGGGTCTTCTATAATTTGGGTATACCCATTTCCCACTCAATTTCAACCCTTGATCAAGAATATGAAGTCAAATTTTTAAAATCATGCACGGATTTTGAGATACATGGAAATTACTATTGTGGGGCATTTTGAGGCACATAAGGGGTGTTTCAGTCTGCCTTGATACCTCAATACCCCATCTCCCCATGTGGCAAAATCCATCACCTTTTGCTTGTGCACATCCTCCTATAACTGTAATAAGATGGGATCTTAATCTTGTTTCTCCTTCACCTCCACTACTAGAGATGTTGTAGACCCATTATGCACAAGAACTCCTCCCTTGCCTGATTTATCTAATTGAACTCCCAATCACGCCAATCTATGAACTTTTTTAGATAACTTTCTCTTATCTTCCTCCATATGGGCAGTGCTTCCCATGGACAACTTGCTAAGAGCGCTAGCAAACACATTAGTTTTACCTAAATGGTAGAGGATGCATATGTCGTAGTCCTTGAGCAACTCAAAGCATCTCCTCCACCTCAAGTTAAGCTCTTTCTAGGTGAAGATGTATTATTGGCTCTTATGGTCTGTGAATACATCAACATGTGCTCCATATAAATACTAGTGACATAGTTTGAGAGCAAACACCACTACTGCCAACTCAAAGTCATGAGTGGGATAGTTCTTCTCATGCAGCTTAAAGTTGTCTAGAAGCATAGGCAACAACCTTCCCCCTCTACATCAACATACATCCCAGTCCCACTCTCGAAGTATCGCAGTAGGTAACAAATCCATCCATCCCATTAGGCAAGGTCAACACTGGTGCAGTAGTTAATGTCATCTTCAGCTCCTGGAAACTTCTCTCACACTCGTTACACCATTGAAACTTGACCTTCTTCTAAGTCAGTTTAGTCAATGGTGCAGATAGGAAAGAAAGTCCATCAATAAACCTGTGGTAATAGATAGCCAATCCCAGAACACTCCTTATCTCAGTCGGTGAGGTTGGTCTAGGCTAGTTCTTAATCGCCTCGATCATTTGATTATACACTCGAATTCCATATCTGGAAACCACATGGCCCAAGAAAGCCATGAATTTGAGCCAAGAAAAAACTCACACTTAGAAAAATTTGCATGTAAATCATTATCTCTAAGCGTCTGCAAAGAGATTCTGAGGTGATTGAATGTTCCTTCTCATCTCTAGAATACACCTGGATATCGTCGATGAACACTATCACGAATATGTTAAGATACTGTCTGAATAGTCTGTTCATAAGGTCTATAAAGTCTGCAGGTGCATTTGTCAAACCAAATGACATCAATAAGAATTTGAAGTGACCATATCGTGTTCGAAAAGACATCTTCAGGATGTTACTTCTCTCACTTTCAACTAGTTATAGCCCGATCTGAGGTCTATCTTGGTGAAAAAAGTGGCACCCTGAAGTTGTTCGAACAAGTCATTGATCCTCAAAAGAGGATACCTATTCTTGATTATCACTTTATTTAACTGATGAAAGTCAATACACATCCTAACGGAAACCATCCTTCATTAGCAAGAACAAGACCGGAGCGCCTCATGGAGAGATACTCGGCCTTATGAATCCCTTTTTCTAGAAAATACCTCAACTGCTCCTTTAGCTCTTTCAACTCCGCAGGGGTAATTCTATATGGTAGAATGGAAATACGCTAGGTGTTAGGAAGTACATTAATTTCGAAGTCGATCTCCCTATCAGGAGGGACTCCAGGCAGATCCTTAGGAAACTCACTCACAATGGGGACAAACTTAAGAGTAGGGGGCTTAATAAATCAGACTTGACTCACACAAGGTGGTAGATACATCCCTCAGAGATCAGTCTTTGGACCTTGAGGTAAGAAACAAACTTATCCTTTGGTGGAACAGAATCTCTCTTCCACTCAATAAAAGGCTCATTTAGAAATTGAAATTTGATAGTTCGAGTTCGGTAATCAACAGAGGCATAGCAGGCATGAAGCCAGTCCATACCAAGGATTATGTCAAAATCGACCATCTCTAACTCAATTAAATCAGCAAGAGTACCCCTGTGATAAATTGACACCACACAATCTCTATACATTCTCTCGGCTCAAATGGACTCACCAACACGAGTAGAGATAGGAAACGGCTCAAGCAAGAACTCATGAAGAATCCTGAATTTACTTGCCATATATGGCATCACAAAAGAACAAGTTACACCTAGATCAAGTAAAACATAGAAAGGAAAGGTAAAAACTCGAAGCATACCCATTATAACATCTCGTGCAGCCTCTTGGTCTTGTCGATTGCCTATCATATACAGACAGATGGTCCCACCGCCTACCCCTGGTGCAGCACCTCTCTGGTTACCCCTAGCAGGTGGTGTTGTGGTAGAGGATTGGGCCTTATTTCCCTATATCAGACACTCCCTCTGAAAATCACCCGGCTGGCGACACATGTAGCAACCATTCCCTCCATCTCTACATCCTCCAGATTCATCCTGCCACATTTCCCACAAGGTGGCTTCCCTTTAGAGCCAAAAGTCACACTGTCTTGAGAATGCGCACCATGTGCCCTAAAGTTTGGTTAACCTTGGGACTTGTGATCATACCTATGGCTCAGGGTTGGTGCACTGGCTGAAGATGCATAGCTAGAGGACCTTCTAGAAGTAAGACTTATCTCTCTTACTCTGCTTGGTCTGATTGGGCTCAAGCCCTGCTGATTTGGCCTTCTTATTCTGATTCTCCTCTCTATCCTTCTTCTTATCATCCTCAGTTTGCTAGGCATAAACCATCATTCTAGAGATATCCATACCTGGGAGAAACAATGCCACTTTGCACTCCTTCTTCACATGTCTACCCAACCCAGATACAACTTTTCTCATCCTTGCTCTCATATCCTGGACCATAGCTGGAGCATACCTACATAACTAGATGAATTTTAGATTGTACTCTTTAATAACCGATCCCTCTTGTTTTAGATTAATGAACTTCTCAACCTTTACCCCTATCAACTCCTGAGGAAAAAAGTGATTAAGGAAGGCACTCTTGAACTCATACCAAGCAGCAGGCTCAGTATCCTCACCTTGACTCTCTTCCCACTAATTGTACCAAACCTTTGCCACATCCTTGAGCTTATAGGCAGCAAGCTCCAGTCCTTCAGTCTCAGTCGCATGCATAGTTTTCAGCACCTTCTGCATCTCATCAATGAAGTTCTGAGGGTCCTTCTCAACCTTTGACCCAGTGAAAACTGATGGGTTCATCCACAGAATGTCTCTCAATTTGGTGGAAACCGTTAACTAGGGGGTCTATGAGCCTTGGTTCCTGCTCTAACGGTTACCAACTAAGTGAGCATGGTGATAGCTCCTTTGAAATCAGCCTCTGTAGTAAGAGAAGGTGGAGCGGTAGGTTTCACAGGAACATCGGCGATTCTGGTCGGTCAACTTTGGCCCCTTGTTTCCATTTGAGTAGGCACCTCTGTAGTAGCATTCTAAGTGTTGCTGGCTGGATCATTCCTTTGGGTCATCATACGTTTAGTAGGCATGATCTGCTAGCACATAATGCATGAGTCAGAAGAGAGCTTTATAGAGTTTTAACTCTATTGCACAGGCTCAAGATACAAGAAAGTGTAATAGTTCCTAATTACTTATAGCCTCCTGCTTATGAAGTGTGGTGCACAATACACCCATAAATAAGTCTCTACTAGACACGGCTTCATAATCTCTCTAGTACTCTTGAACTCTGTACTTTGATACCAAGTTTGTCATGCCTCGGGAGGGTACTCTCTAGTACTCTTGAACTCTGTACTTTGATACCAAGTTTCTCACGCCTCAAGAGGGTACCCTTAGCATGCCGGCACTTGAAGAACTATTGCTGCTTCCCCAAGAACCAACTGGCTCATCGTCAGATTAACTTAATAGTGGAAGGTATTACTCAAATAGAAAGGCATCATATAGATAAAATATAACTTAACTAACTCATAGTTTCCAATGAAATAAGTTTGGATACAAAATACTCAACAAATCCTCTACTTAGTTTCTATGAAGCCTCTACTCAACAATCTAGATGGTGCCATGAAAAGCTATGAACACCTCAAATCAAAGAAAAATAACGTATTCAATGAAAGTAAAAAGATAAAAGGGCTCCTCCAGAATGCAAGGAGGGCTCACTAACTCTGGAATGCACCGATCTAGACTTCAACGATGCACAGGCTGAAGTCCTCTATCACCTGTATCTGCATCATAAAATGATAAAGGTCCAAATAGATGTTAGTACATAGAATATACTAGTATGTAAAATATCTCAAGGAAATAAGGGAACTCACTCATCTCGACTCAACAACTCATGCTCAACTTAGTACATGCAAGGTTAAAGCAAATCATGCTTTTGAAAATAAGCTCACAAAATAACTCAGTTTAAAATGTCATGCTCAATCAATGTTGCTTGGAAGTTTCTCTTAACCGACATCCAATCCCATCACCTTTATTTTGGTGATGCACAACAAAGGCAACATCGTTGCCACACTCATCCTAAACTTACCATGGGAAAAGATGATCAACTCTCTCATGGATCCATAATAAACGTCAATTTTTGGGAGAAGAGTCACCAGAACGTGTTATATGACTATCCTACGCTGGCAACGTAGTTCTGTGGGTTAGAGTAGTTATTTGCTCGCTCCCAGCTTGGTGCTTAATACTCCTCCAAGACTAAAACATGCTCAACTCATCAATCAACACAACCCTCAATGCTCAACAATCAACTCAAATCTCAACCTCATTAGGCTATTTCATCTCAAATCATCTCAGTTACTCATCAACCCAGTAATTAATGCAGACAATCAAACTTGACTCAGACTCAAACGGTCGTTCAGACTCACTCAATTCGATCATCATGCAATGAAAGTAAGTTTCATGGTAGTATAAGTGGCTAGGTTCAATGTGCTTTTCATGCTTGCCAATGCTCAAATTACTCAATTCATACAATCAACATCAAACTCATACCTCCACTTAATCCATGCATAGAATTTCTCATACTATCAAGTATAAGACTTTCCTCAATATCATATCAGTAATTATGCAATGCAGAAAGTAATTCATACATTATCCAGAGAATTCATAATAAATGCAAGAATTTTGATATTAGGGTAATAGAATCTCTCAAAATCTCGACTCTTTTTCCCAATCTTGACTCAAATAGATGAAGGGGCATGTGAAAAAATGTAGTTCCACACTTTAGTAAGCCGTACATAGCTATGAAATAGAAGAAACAATCCAACTCTAGTCGATTCTCATGCTAGAATCAAGAACTCTCGCTCTTCTCTCTCCTCTTAGTGTTCTCAAGAAACCCTCAAGTGTGAGTAATGGTGAAAATACACCTAGGGTTCTATTTTAAGACTTTATTCAAGCCTAAAATGACTAAGGATTTAATTAAATAAGAATCGGAATGGACAAATATACCTGTTACTCCCCAGCACATGCAAATGTGGTCTAACAAGTAATATAGCAGCCCTAATCAAGGAGCTAGGTTGTCGAACCCAAGGGATTTAAATGAAATCAGCAACTATCCAAGCTATCACGTTTGAAGTTCTTTTAGTAACAATATGTGGAGATTTATGTAGAGAATTTAAATGACTAAATTACTTCTAAACTAAATTGGTTTTTTGTTATTAAAAAATCAATTAAATGAGCAATTCCAGGTCGTAACCTTAACTACTCTGTTTAGTCTCAACATTTGCACCTATGTTTAGGCTCCTGACTACTGATTCACAGTGTTTAAATTACCTAAACAAGGTTGCACGCCTCTGCCGGCCTTATTGACTGCCTAACTGTATTGTTGAGGTGGGATAGACAAACCAACATAAGTGCTTTAAAGTTTTCTTCCCATATTATGAACCGAGCTAGGTGTAAGTGTAGTTGTCACGGGTCTCCTTTACACAAATCAATCTAATTTCCTTATTGAACAAGCTCCCTATATAACTGCATTCTATCCACTCCAACATCTCTCGAATTAAGAGTGAACAACTAATTTACCACCTAATTGGCCAAACTATGCAGTGTAGATTAAAATAATATCGGAATAATTAAAAGAACTCATTCATAGATGTCAAAAGTCAACAACTAAAGATCGACTATGGCTACAACCCCAGAAAAAGAAGACTTAGCCACTCATAGTCACTACATACATCATGAATTACCTAGAAAACATTATCAACTAAGAGATAATGATCAAACTAAGCAAAGTACCTTGGAAAAAGGTTTTCAGTCATCTCTCTCTATTCTTGCGTAAAAACCAATATGAAAACCTAATGTTTTTGATAGAATCTACCTAAAAATCCCATAACTTGACTTTTCACTTTGCATCCTTAAGTTTGCGACGCAGACCTCTTGTTCCAACTGGGTTTTTGCTTATTTTGCTGACTGGACAATTTTTCCCATCTTTTGCACAAGTTCCCGACGCGGACTATACCAATTTTTCTGCTTTGCGCCTTTTTTCTTCATTTTTCAGCTTCCACAGCTTCATCCCAAGTCTGTGATGCAAACTTTAGTCTTTTTGCTGCTTCAACTTATTTTTATCTTCTAAATCCCGGGTTTTGTTCTTCCTTCGAATCCCAATGTGACTCTAGACTTTCACAATTTGAGCTAAACCTGCAAAAACACACCAAAAGTCGTACTTGGCCTCATGTTAGCAAAATAAGAGAAAACAAAATTAAAACGCCTAGACTCAATGAATTTGTCCTCTAACCAGGCTCCATTTATGGGTAATTTTGGCTAATTAGGCATATAAATATGCCTAAGAACACCACTCCACACCTAGAGCTTCGTCTGTCCTCGGGCAAATTAAGTCACGTGCATGGGACTCCCTATGGCATTATGGACAATGAACATCATAAGATCAAACTCTTTGAACCATAGTGAGCAATTCACAAGACCCCTAGCAGAATCTACTAACGCCTAGTACTTATATATAAATGCGGACTCATGCAGAATATTTAACAGCTCGTCTAATTACTGATTTTTAATGATTATGTTCCCTCACCCAATGGAATTACCTATGCACACCACTAAAGAACCTATATAGAAGATTAAAAATGGGTATACAAACAACTTACTCTCTCCGAAAAGATGGCTCATGTTGCTTCTAGATCCCATAGGCTTGCCTGTGATATATGACTTAGACCTAGCTGAGATCTTCCTTAAAGGATCACACAGGTCTTTTATTTTGTTCTAATGTAGGCTACGGGAAGGTGGTATACTTTTATGGATATGGCTGACTAGGCTTACTCCCAAGCGCTCCAGGCTTACACTATACTTCTCTGTTTCATCACTTTAAATACTCCCTATATCAACACCCATTATTACATCTTTACTATATAAGATGTTAAATTCTGTACTATTTATAGAAGCATTCATTCCTATAAATAAAATAAAAATAATAAAAAGCTCTTTATTTTTTATTCCAAACTAGTGCGCCTGTGCGTTTGATCGTGATGCACATTGGTCACGGATCAGGACTGGTTGGCTAAATTTTTTATTTTTTTTCAACTCTACAACTACTCAGTTTCGAGTGTCCCTTCACGTTCCCTCTCCTCTGAATCATCGTGCTAAAGTGCTAAGGAAATTGGAGCAAACACGAGTAATTGACCAAAGAAAAGGGATTGGCTTGAAATGTGGCTAACCAAAGAACATGCTAAGGATCAAAAGGGTTTTCATTAGGTGGATATAACAGTGTCACAATGTTATTCTCCAAAGAAATGCCTAGATCCTTTCCTCTAATTCTCATTCCTACCAAGTCCAATCTACATACCCGGCAAGTTCTATAAGCTTTTGCAACAGAGACTCACAATTTTGCTCACCCACTCTTCGCGCACTTTCATCATAAGGCTAGCATTAGAGTTACCATCATGGTATTCACATGAATTCACAGTTAAGCATATACACATTTGTGACTTACAATAGTCAAGCATCTACTTACTAGGGGTTCAAGTTATTATTAACTAGATTCTCATGCTCAACACATAATGCTCGTTTGTACAACTACCACCTTCTAAATGAGACTCAATTTGAAATGCCCTTAGGATGGTCTTCATCCATCCATCTTAGAGCCCTATCACTCGACTATGACTAATACTTTTACACCATAACCATAAGACTCAAACTATAAGTACTACCACTAAAATAATGCATCATACAAACATTCTCATTCAAGCATTCATGCATGTCACAGTCAATAATTATAGAACCAAAATAAGAGAAACGTTGTCCAACATAAAACATAACATAGAAACATAGCTAGGAAATAAAAAGAGTCTTAATACATGCCAAACTTACGTAAATGAAGTATATTCAACAGAATGATCCCACCCCACACTTAGACGTAGAACTGTGCTCAGTGCTAACCGTACAAAACCTGTGAAGTGATAATCACGGGGCTCAATTCTCGGGCCCTGGCAAAATGGGATCACCCCCAACATAGACAAGTGGCTTCTCCTCTATCTCGTCACCCTCCTAGTATGACTCAGTATGTGCCTCACCAGGATCTGTAAGAATGTCATCCTCCACGGGCTCTATAAATTTAGGCCCGATGCCCAACACTGCATTTGCATGGGCATTGAGTAGGTATCGAGCCTCGACCTCCTAGAGCTCCTCAAGTGTGGATGGGCAGTCACCAGTGTTATGCCTCAGGATCTCAAGCTCGTACATGCGGGCTATAATCAACTCATCACGGTGGCCTCTCTCAGCGGTGGTGAGTACTGGGCCCGCGGCCACTTCAGGCCCCTTAATGTTTGTGACAACATAGGGGGCACCTGAATGTTGGGGCAATAGTCTGCCTTCTCAGTAGGTAGACCTGTAAGGCAACATAATTCAGTAATAAGGCCATCAAAGGCATACATATGTCCTTTGTGTGTTTTGGCCTTCCGCATAGTTGTTCTAGATATGGCACCGAAGTTCACTTCCATCCTTGCAATCAGCACATAAGCAAGACATACTCGATCCCTTATGACAGCATTGAAGTACAGTCTCGAAAAGAAAGAGAGGGTCATAATTTTTACCAAACCCGCGCTTCCCTCTTCATGTGGGCGAAAGGGAAGGAGAGATGATAACCCTTATCAGCATGGCGAATCCACTTTGCGGCGGAATTCACCCTGGTGAGTGCGTGTCAGATGGCCTAGTATGGCGGGCGAAGGTAGAGCTCCTAGAAAACACCCGCTGGAATATCCTCAGAAGTGCCAAGGAGCCTGTTAATGGCAAATGGAGAGATATTTACCTCACACTCCTCTGACAATCACCTACTGGGTCCATGGCTCCTTATTCATATTAGCATAAAATTTTTGGACCAGACTGAGATTGCAAGGCCGAGGTTCCTCGAATAAGAAATTCACTCGTTGCTCCAAGCAACGGTGTAGAATAGCCTAAAGAGTAGACCTCCGCAGGGACATCCAGGTAGTACTCAAACTCATCGTGGGATTTCTACCACCGCTCCCCTCCTGATGAACAGCTTTCACAACAAACCGAACATGTTGACCCCTTCTCTGCGAAGCTCTGGGCACTTTCAGTATGTCCCTAGCCATTCGCCTAGTGTTCGAGCCCCGGCCCTACTAGACTGACCTGATCGACATGTACAATAAGACATGATAACTTATAGACACAAAACAAGCCCAAAATTAGTACAAAAGCAACATGGCCCCTACTGCCTAATGAACTACACCCCACAACCCTACCCCTTAGACTCAAGCCCCTATGTATACTATACTCAGACTTCCCAACGTCATACGTGCTACTTATCACAACGATTCAACAGCATAACCCCTATTTCAAGTCAACAAAACCACCCCAACGCATTCATCCAACATGTGCATCATTCACAAATTCAAACCATTATACAATAGTAATTTCAAATAATTCAACCTCTCCCCCCAAATAGTGTATTTATGCATAAGTGAACTAGGGAAACCTATTAATGTATCATCTTGCAAGAATACAACCTCACACTTGCAATTTTTGCAAATCCCAACATAATGCATCAGATGATCAACAAATTCAAGATCAAGAGCATAAAAATCCCTAAATTTCCCCAAATTCCCTCTCAATTTTGGTGTAGGGTTTTCTCCCACAAAAATTTGGCACAATAATCACTCAAACTATGAAATTAGGCTAAGAAGTCTAACACTCAACTATAAACAACTCATGAGAGACAAGAATACAAAATCATTCACTCTTTTCCACCCCAATGGCAGGAATTCAACTCAATTCATGATAAATAATAAAACAAAAATAGTTGGGACCACTTACTTGTCGGGAGAAGTGCATACGAGATGATAAAAAACCTGACGGATCTAGTTGTTGTGTTTTTTAGTGTGTAAGGGAGGAAGAAGGAGAGAAAATATGAAAAAGAATAGGGTTGGGGCCGAGTTTAGTTGAAAAGAAAAGAAGGAAAATGGGTTTGGGGGTATTTATAGGGCTGGGGTCACGTGGGGATGCGGAAGAATTAGCACGTGTCCGTTCCACGTCCACGACATGGAGTAGACGCTGACCATGCCTTCGTATTTTTTTTTTTGAAACATACTTGGACAAATTTGGAGCCTGTCCGCGATGGTTGTGCATCGCAGTACCAACGCGAACGCATACTGCTTGGGGCTCCGAAAAAATAATTTCTTTAAGCTTCGAACCCCGTAAAATCCCCTGACCACAAAAAATACACAGTGTCCGTGACGTGCCACTGTCGCTGACATATACTTGTGACATTTTGCACAATTTGTTATGGGTTCTGTTTCTATTTTTTCTTTTTTACTTTTTTCTTGTTTTCAAAATAGAATGAAGAAAAACAACTAAGATACTTGTTACCTAACCACGGGTTGCCTCCCATGCAGCGCCTGATTTACCATCACGGCACGACATACCATATGCTCATTCATCATTGGCCAACTCAATGGCCTCTTCAAACTTACTCGTGTCCTCACCATAGTAGTTCTTGACACGTCTATCGTTTACCAAAATATTTTGGTTGGAGGTCTCATTCTTCAATTCTACTGCTGGATGAGGTGTCATAGCTACCACCACATATGGTCCACTCCATTTCGATCTCAACTTACCTAGAAACAACTTTAAATGAGAGTTAAAGAGCAATATTTGTTAGCCCTGCTCAAAGTTTCGCTTGATGATGTGTCGGTCATGCCATTTCTTTGTTCGCTCCTTGTACAGCTTAGCGTTCTCATAGGCTTAGAGCTAGAACCTATCCAACTTCTCCAATTGGTCCGATCGTTTTCTGTCAGCGAGCTCTAGGTCTAGATTCAGCCTCTTAATCGCCCAGTAGGCTTGGTGCTTAAGCTCAACTGGGAGGTGACAAGCCTTACCGTACACCAATCAGTATGGATATGTGTCGATTGGGGCCTTGACACTATTTGGTATGCCCACAATGCTTCAACAAACTTTACAGCCCAATCTTTTCGGGTGGCATTCACCATCTTCTGCAGGATTTGCTTAACTTCCCAGTTTGACACCTCAACTTGTCCACTCGTTTGTGGGTGATAAGCTATAGCCACTTTGTCCCTTACTTCATACTTAAACAGAAAATTCTTCACTATTTGGTTAAGAAAATGTGTACCTCCATTACTAATGGCTCTTGGAGTTCCAAAACGAGTGAAGATGTGCTTCTTTAGAAACTTGCTTAGCATCTTAGCATCATTAGATGGAAGAGTTGTTGGTTCCATCCATTTAGACACATAATCAACTGATGCCAGGATGTAATGATTGCCAAAAGATGTTAGGAATGGGCCCATGAAATATATGCCCCAAACATCAAAGATCTCAACCTCCAAAATATTATTTAGGGGAATCTAATGCCTCTGAGATATGGTGCTAGTATTTTGGCAAGCATCATAAGCCTTAGCAAATTGTGTAGTGTCTCTGAAGAGAGTAGGCCAGAAAAAACCTGATTGCAGCACTTTGTGTGCTATCCATTCACCATCATGATGGCCCCCATACAGAGATGCATGACACCTCTCTAAGATCTTCTACATCTCTGTCTCAGGAATACATTTTCTCACCTTTCAGTCGACCCCTTTCTTGAAGAGATATGGCTCATCCTAGATATATGCCTTTGCATTGTGAGCCAGCCTTTTTGTTTGCTGATATGTAGTATCAAGAGGAAATACATAGTCACCAAGTAATTGACTATATCAGAATACCATGGTAGTTGTTCTACTTCAACTGCAACCAACTGCTCATCTGGGAACACTTTGATCTGTATTTGCTCATCTGTGTGAGCATCATTTTCTAACTGGGACAAGTGATCAGCAATCTGATTCTCACACCCTTTTCGATCCTTAATCTCAATATCGAACTCTTTGAGCAGCAGGATCCATCTAATCAGGCGGGGCTTAGCATCCTTCTTGTTAAACAAGTATCTCACTGCAGCATGATCTGTAAACACAATAGTTATGGTCCCCATCAAGTATGCCCTAAATTTGTCAAATCCATACACTAGTGCCAGTATCTCCTTCTTAGTGATTGTGTAATTGTTTTGAGCTACATCTAGAGTCTTGCTGGCATAGTATATGGATTGGAACACTTTGTCTCTACATTTCCCCAACACAGCACCCACTATAGTATCACTAGCATCGCACATGAGTTCAAATGGGAGCTCCAGTCAGGTGCTATCAGTATTGGAGCCTCAACCAGCTTCTTCTTCAACAACTCTAATGCCTGCAAGCAAGAAGCATCAAAGTTAAAGGGTACCTCTTTCTTCGAGAGGGCGCACAACGGCTTCAAAATTTTGGAGAAATCCTTGATAAATCTACGGTAGAACCCCGCATGTCCTAGAAAACTTCGGACTCCCTTGACTGACACTGGTGGAGATAACGTATCTATCACCTCAATTTTCTCTCTGTCCACCTTTAGCCCGTGTTTCGACACTTCGTGCCCTAAGACTATCCCCTCCTTAACTAGGAAGTGACATTTCTCTCAATTAAGAATGAGGTTAGCCTTCTCACACCTTGCTAGCACTCTGTCTAGATTCTGTAAACACCTCTCAAAAGATTCACCGAAGACAAAGAAATCATCCATAAACACCTCTATGAAGTCCTCCACCATGTCATGGAATATGGCCATCATTCACCTTTGAAAGGTGGCTAGTGCATTGCATAAACCAAAGGGCATGCATTTAAAAGCATAGGTCCCATATGGACATGTGAAAGGTCGTCTTTTCCTGGTCCTCTGGCGCAATGATCTAGTTGTATCCCGAGTACCCATTTAGGAAGCAGTAGTACTTTTGCTCTGCAAGTTTGTCCAGCATCTAATCAATGAAAGGCACTAGGTAGTGGTCTTTTCCAGTGGCATCATTCAACCTTCTGTAATCCATGTAGATATGCCACCCCGTCACCACTCTAGTTGGTGTTAAATCATTCTTTTCATTGGTGACGACCATCATCCCTCCTTTCTTAAGGACACATTGCACAAGGCTTACCTAGTTTCTGACTAAGATGGGGAAGATGATCCTTGCATCCACCCACTTGATCATTTCCTTCTTCACTACCTCTTTCATAATCAAATTCAATCTTCTTTGTGGTTGGGCCACTGGCTTGTGACCCTCTTCCATAAAAATCCTATGCATATAGAGCGTTGGGCTAATACCATAGATGTTTGACATCTACCAACCCATTGTTCTCTTTCTCTTCTTCAGCACAGCCACAGCAGCATCCACTTGCGCTGCAGTCAATGAAGTAAATAAGATTACAGGTGAAGTATCATTTTCACCAAGAAATTCATACCTGATGTGTGATGGCAATGGTTTCAGCTCAAGCTAAAGAGCTTCTTTAACTGAGGGTTTGGGTGGTGGCCCCAACACCCTATTCAATGGCTCAGCCATTTTCTTAAGCATGCTTACATTGTGAGTGTTTAGCACCCTCTCAATCTCTTTGGCCTTAGCACCATCCACTAGCCCTTGATTTAGCAATACCCTGGCTAGTGGGTTTATGATCTCAACTTAGCTTACTGCAACCACGATGTCTATCACTATGATGGCTACAAAATCTTCATATGCCGCCAGTAGCTTCATTTTTTTATGGACATCAAATACCTCCACTTTGTCATGGGCTCTCATGGTGAGCCTCCTTTTTGTAACATCAATCAATGCCACTCCTGTAGCTAGGAATTGGCGTCCAAGAATGAATGGGACCTCAGGGTCCATTCAAAATCCAAGATGACAAAGTCCACAGGGAAGATGCGAGATCCCACTTGGACTAAGACATTCTCAATCACACCATCTGGTCTTTCCACACACTGATCCGCCTATTGTAACATGATGGTGGTGGGCTTCAGCCTCCCAAGCCCCAACTTCAAGAACATGGACTTGGGCATGAGGTTGATACTTGCGCTCAGATCACACAAGCCTCTTGCGTTTAGAGAGTTCCCAGTGGTTACTTGCACAGTAAAGCTCCCAGGATCCTTTAACTTGGCTGGCAAGTGAGATTTATTAAGAATCTTGGAGGTACAAGCCTCTGTGAGTATCACAGTTTCATATTCAGCCAACTTGTTCTTATTGGCGACAATGTCCTTGACATACTTGGCATATGGTATTCCCTACAAAACATTAATCAAAGGAAAATTAATTTGTACCTGCTTTAGCCACCCTGATGAATTTCTAGAAATAGTCATTCTCCTTCTTCTTTTTTAGCTTATGTGGGAAGTGAGGGGGAGGTTTAGGCAATGGAGTTGCCTCATCAATATTTAAGCAGGGATTGCCAACCTCGATGTTTTGTGCAGTAGTTTGGTCACCCCCATCCTTCCTCTTTAGGACTAACTCAGTCAAAGGCCTTCCACTTCTTGTGCTGACTGCATTAACTTACTTCGGGTTGGGATCAGTGGTATCTGGGAGGCCCCCTTGAGGCCTAGAGTTAATCGAGCTGCCCAACTGTCCCAACTGCTTCTCCAAGTTCTGGAGATCCTGCTTATTCCTTTGAATATCCTCTTCTTTTCTATTCTAGTTTGCAATATTTTCCTCAACACCTCACTGTCAGTCATATTATTTGGGTTGGCCTGTCTTGCAGGCTGCTACACTTGCTGATTTTGATAAGCATTACCACCTTGTGATCTCTACTGAGGTGGCCCATGATTCTGCTAATTTCTACCCTATGAGAAATTCAGGTGGTTCCTCCAATTCAGGTTATATGAGTTCCCGAAGCCTTGATATCCGCCTCTGTTGGCATTGCCCACAAAGTTTAGTACTTCAGGATTTTCTCCACAAAACTCAGCAGTATGGTTCCTCCCCGGAAAAAATCACACCAAGCATTCTATTGTTATTGTACCATGTTGACTGGGATTAGTGGTCGACCCATTGCTACTGATGCTTGCTATTGTTGACCCAATGCCGGATTGTTGAAGTGCATGGTCTTCATGTTCTGCATTGCCAACATTTGAGCCTACAGGACAGTTATAGAATCAATCTCCAACACCTCCGCCTGCTTTTGGACCACCAATCTACTTGATCCTCTATTCTATTCTGGGTTTCCTTGAGCAATGCTATTGAGAAGAGCATATAATTCATCGCATGTTTTCTCTAATGCTTGTCCCCCTGCAGCTGAATCAAGGAGAATCTTGGTATTGGATTCCAATCCTTCAATGAAGGTATGGACCAGTTCCTCGTTAGCTTGCCAATAATGTGGATGATTTATTAAAAGAGTTTTAAACATGTCCCAAGCTTGACAGATTTTCTCTGGGCCTTTTCTTGAAGCTCGGAATCTCACTCCTGAGTTTTGTTGTTTTTCTAGATGAGAAGAATCGCGTGAGGAACTTCCGGGAAAGATCATCCTAGGATCTGATAGAGTTTGGTGGCTCAATTTGTAGCAACCTTCGTGCTTCCCCTAACAGTGAGAAGGGGAACAAGGTCATCCTCACGTAGTCTCTGTTCACCCCCGTGGGGATGAAGGTATCAGTAATCTTTAGAAAGTTGTGAAGATGGACCTACAGGTCTTCATGCGGTAGCCGAGTGAACTGTCTAGTAGAGTGTAGCAACTAGACCATGTTCTACTTCAATTCCCACCAACCACTAAGTTCTGGGTTGAGAAAACATCTAGTGACATTAGTGGTTCTCAGGATTGCCACATCCCGAACTGGCGTCGGTCGCGGCGTGTAGGTGCTACTGGTAAAGGTAGGTTTGCAGTCACCATTTCCTCTCCAACAGAATCAATTTCTATTGTACCCTCTTTTCGATCATCATGTTCAATGAGTTCAATCGGAGGCATTTAAAATAGAACCCCTGTTCTCCTCTTTGATTGATGAAAGCAAGAATCACAATCTTCTAGCTTAGAGATCAATTACCTGCAAAATAGCATAACTAAGATCAAATGTGGCGAACACCACAAAACATGAAAACTCAGATAATCAACCAATTTGCTTCAAATCACTAGCAACGGTGCCAAAAACTTGTTGTTCCCCAGCAAACGCAAGTGTACATGGTCTAACAAGTAATACAGTAGCCCTCATTAAGGAGCTGAGTTATCGAACCCAAGGGATTTAAATGAAATCATCAACTAATCCAAGCTATCATGTTTGAAGTGCTTTTAGTAACAATATGTGGAGATTTATGTAAAGAAATTAAATGACTAAATTACTTCTAAACTAAATTGGTTTTTGTTATAAAGATATCAATTAAATGAGAAATTCTAGGGTTGTAACCTTAACGACTCCATTTAATCTCAACATTTACACCTATGTTTGGGCTCCTGACTACTGATTCACGGGGTTTAAATTAATTGAACAGGGTTGCATGCCTCAACCAGCCTACCGTTATTGACTGCCTAACTACATTGTTGAGCAGGGATAGATAGACCAATATAAGTGCTTTAAAGTTATCTTCCTATATTATGAACCGAGCTAGGTCTAAGGGTAGGTGTCATGGGTCTTCCTTACACGAACCAATCTAGTTTCCTAGTTGAACAAGCTCCTTATATTAGAGCATTCTATCCGCTCCAACATCTCTCGAATTCAGAGTGAACAAGTGATTTACCACCTAATTGGCTAGACTATGCAGTATAGATCAAATTAATATAGGAATAATCAAAATAACCCATTCATAGATGTCAAAAGTCAAGAATTAAACATCATTTATGGCTACAACCCCAGAATATGGAGACTTAGCCACTGATAGTCACTACATACATCATGAATGACCTAGAAAACATTATCAACCAAGAAATAAAGATCAAAATAACCAAAGTAACCTTAGAAAAAGGTTTTCAGTCGTCTCTCTCTCTGTTCTTGCATAAAAATCAATATGAAAACCTAAAGTTTTTTATAGAATCTAATTAAAAATCCTGTTACTTGACTTTTCACTTCACATCCCCAAGTTTGCGACGTGAACTGCTTGTTCTAACTGGTTTTCCGCTTATTTTGCTGACTGGACAATTTTTCCCGTCTTTTACACAAGTTCACAATGCGGATTGTACCAATTTTTCTCTTTGCACCTTTTTTCTTCATTTTTCAACTTTCGCAGCTTCACCCTAAGTCTGTGATGCAAACTTTAGTCCTTTTGCTGCTTCAACTGATTTTTATCTTCTAAATCCCAGGCGGTGTTCTTCCTTCAAATCCCGATGTGACTCCGAACTTTCACAATTTGAGCAAAACCTGAACAAACACAACTAAATAGTGTAGTTGGTCTCGTGTCAGCAAAATAAGAGAAAACAAACTAAAAGCACCTAGACTCTATGAATTTTACCCTCTAACTAGGCTCCATTTATGTGTATTTTTGGCTAATTAGGCATATAAATATACCTAAAATTAATAGCCCTCTTAAAAACTATCGTCAAAGTCTATGAAACCCCGTCTACTGGCCATAGACCATTTACGAGTCATAGACGACCTCTCATAAACAAGGGGCCCTGAAAATTGAGTTACTGGAATTTGTCACGAAAGCCCTCTCTATGAGTCGTAAACCATTCTGCGGGTCATTTGCTAACTCGTATTCAAGGACTAAAGAGTTGATATTTAGATCATCAATTTATGAAACCACTCTATGAGTCATGGACTACTTTACGAGCCGTATACCATCTCGTATATAGACCTCAAACTTAGAAAACTTTCACCAAGTCATCTGGGGTTTTGTGAGACCCACTCTACTAGTCGCAGACCTGTCTACGGATCGTAACTGTCCCTCATGAATCCTTCTTCTGCAGTTTTTCTCAATCTTTTATTTGCATTCTCTATGCATCTACTTCTAATAAGGTAGAAGGAACTAGGGGGTGTTATAGTATATGGATGGTCATTGTCTAAACTGCATTCTTACTTTAGACTCTTGACTTACTGATTGAGTTTCCTACTTCTTGACTTGAGCTATTTGAGTTGATGTTATTCTTCCTTTACATGTTTTTTTCTGTCATTTTACATACTCGTACATTCCACATACAAACATCCATTTGGGTCTGCATGTTTTCACGATCCAGAGATAGGTACTACCGGTCATCAACAGGCGTCCCATTGAGGACCCATTGCTTTCAGCTGATTGGTGAGTCCCCCCCCCCCCTACTTTTGGAGGATATTATGTTTTCTCTTCTAACTTTGAGTTTAGTCTTATTTTAAGGTAGCCATGGACCTGTTATTGGCACCATTAAGTCCGATGATTGGAGGCTTCATAGACTAGACTATTGAGTTGTGATTGGATTATGTTTTTGGCTAGTTTCTTTCATACTAGTCTTACTCAGTTGATTCTTAGATTGTTTGGCCTTTGGCCTTTGATTATCAAATTATTTTCTTTCATACTAGTCTTACTTAGTTGATTCTTAGATCGTTTGGCCTTTGGCCTTTTATTATCAAATTATTATTGCCTTTTATTAAGTACTCTTAGTCATTGATGTCTTCCGCTATTAGATTGTGATTGAACGAATGTGATGAAGCTGAATGGTTCGCTTGGGGGCTAACAATAGTGTCTGAGTGTTGGCCGCACCAAAGGTACCCTCCCGAGGCATGACATAGGGTTTTTCCCTTAGGTTGGTTTTTCCCTAGTATTTTCAATGTATTTGATAATCAAAACTATCATTCATTGTATAATTTTACAAAATACCTGATTTGAATATAGGTATTCGTTAACATGAATCACCAGTCAACAACTATGTCAATGTCATTTTTCTTATTGATACTTAAATTGAAATTTTAACAAATATATCATATGCAAGTCTTTATATTTTGTTTTTTGTTGAAAGGACAAAATTTTCATTCTTGATTGGATATTGAGCCATAAATATTTCAAAATTTAATTGTAACCAGTTCTACTCATGTTTGCCAATTTAATATAAGCATAGTTTTTTTAAACCACCCCCACCCCCGCCCCCGCCCCCCCAAAAAAACACCTATTGCCCACAGAATAAACTTGTTATGATACAATAATTCACAAACAACACGAGATATAAAGCACACAAGGCATATCTAGTGTCAGAAGTGTGACCAATAAGCATTAGCACATTAAAGAGATTGATCTCAAACATTCTTTATCATGATATACCATATGTTGCACCAACTAAACTATCCTCATGAGTAACACAAGCATGGTTAGCAACAAGATGTGTCCAAAGATAAGAGGCCACAATCTTCATGGAGCCAACATTGTATAGATTTCTGACATGAACTTTAATAATGTATTTTCAAAGAGATTGAAAGGATCTCAACTTCAGTAATCTCATGATTTATCTTGGACTGAAGGTGGTGACTGAAGAATTATGTTGAGGAGCTCCTGCTTTATCCTTACAGGGAGTGGAGGCGCCAGTTTCATCTGTGGCATATCGTTCATGCTGCAAGAGTTCATTTGTTTCAGTACATAATGAAATGAGTGGCAAGCAATTTAAGAATGATCTTGTTTCAAAAAGAATGATCTGATTTGATTTGGCATGTAGTTTAAGAAAATAAAGAAGATTTTTTAATTTTGTAGATGTAAATTAAAATTGTGTCAAATGTTCCAAATATGCCCTTTAATCTTGTGGCCTTAAACATGTCGCATGGAAAGTTGAAATCAAAATGTTTCCAGAAAGGAAAGAGGTCATTTTTTAAACAAACTAAAATAAAAAATCAGTCACTCTTTTTAAAATGGATGGAGTACACCTTAACTTGTTTGATACAAATCTAATACTCTTCCATTTAAAAAAGAATGACCGGATTTGACTAAACACGGAGTTTAAGAAAACAAAGAAAACTTTTCTATCTTGTGATTGTAAAGTAAAGTTATTTAAATGTATCAAATGTTATTTAATCTTATGACTTTAAACATGTCATGTGGAAAGTTAAAAATAAAATTTTGCCAAAAAAGAAAATGCAAATATATACTCCCTCCGCCTATCTTTGCTTGTCTGCTGACTTGGTACAGGGATTGAGAAGAAGTAAATAATGAGATAATTTTACCAAATTACACTTTAAATATAAAAAATACAATATCTTGAAAAATGTAATAGGGAAATAACTATAATTAATGATAAGGGTAAATGAGAAATTAAGTATAAAATTATCTCTTGATTTTATAAAGTAGATAAGTATTGTTGAACATCCCAAAATAGTACAGGGGACAAGTAAATCAGAGCAAGTATATAGTTAGACAGAGAGAGAATGGAAGGATAATCAGTCATACTCATTTATGAGATTTAAGATATTGTTTTGAGCTTGCAGGAGATTGTTGATGTTTTCTTCGACCTGCATCAATTGCAAAAAAGAATAATGCAACAACATAAATATCTATGCATGAAACTTCTATCGCAAATAACACATAATTACAAAATTAAACCTTGTTAATTTCCTCATCACTACCCCTACTATTAGCAAATAAAAGTGAAATTTGAGTGTGTTCTAAATCTCAAAACCATTAACTGACCTTATTAGAAACAAAGTTGGCAGAAATTTGATCCAATATCTGAGCATTTTGCTCAAGAAGCTGTTCAATGGAACCACCAATGGCTGCAAAACTATAAGACTTACACACCATATATGTCCAGAACAAAAAAAAAAGACCTAGATAATGGGAGAATGTAATGCATAATCATTGTTCTATGTAGTATCAACATAATGTTTCAAAACATTCTGAGTTGTTTTAAGTGCACTGACAAAAAGAGTATTTCACTACAAAATCATGAAATAACTAGATGACAAGATAAGTTGGAACAGATACAAATAATTAGATGAGGATCCAAAGGTTCAGTTAATTGCTAACATTGGTGGAGCATCTGGAGAAGTAGGTTTCACAAAAGTGCTTTCTAAGAAAATACTTTTGAAACATTGTAGTTTGTGTTTACCTAATCAATTTAAATCATTTTGTTAATATCAAACCAACAACTCTTGCCTCATTACGGTCCTGAAAGTGTTCATAGCGAAAGACCTACTTCATCCGTCCATTTTATATAACACTCTTTGACTTGACACGGCATTTAAGAGAAAAAGGAAGACTTCATAATGTACAAAACATGCTTACCAAAAAAGAAATAAGTCAAGTCAGCCATAAAGAATCATTCACAAATCCAATTAGAAAATCAAAGATTTTCAAATTGTTTTCTATAAGGGTGACATATTCATTAAAATCAACAATATAATTGATAAGGTCATTTTGGTACATTTGACACAACTTTGAAAAAGTCTTCTTTATTTTTTTAAACTCTGTGCTAAGTCAAACTAGGTCATTATTTTTTATCGAAGGGAGTATATGATTGTTATTGGAACCTCTTCAGTGATTTGGTTATGATCATCAAGAAGAGATTATATGCTTATCATATCTATTGTATGCAGAACTACTAGACTCTAGAATGCAAAAAACTAAAAGAACATAGCTCCAAAAACAACATATATAACTTCAGATTAACGAAAAAGTTTTCTCAAATTTCAGTTGATCTATAAAAGTTGAATTAGAGGCATAATGACCAACCTTGGTAGGAAATTCCACCATCACTGTCCATTGGCATAATAGCTTGAGCATTGGGAGAACCATTTGTGGGATTAACAATATGAGTTAATTGTGGCATAGTAGCTTGAGCATTGGGAGGACCATTTGTTGGATCAACAGTACGAGTTAATTTTGGCATAAGATCTGCAAGTTTTACCTGAAACAAAAAAACAATGAAATCGTGAGAAAAAAATCGTTCAAAGTCCAATACAATGTACAATATGATTGTCAAAAGTTGATACTGCAAGTAAATCAATTTTTTTTCCTTTTTGGGATAAATAGGGAGATTGCAAGCAAATATTTGTCTGGAAGGTGTAGAGTACACAAGGTAATCATCCAGGAGTTAAAATGTGATTATACATATGAAGTACTTGAAGCGTACTATGTGGCCCTACAGTTGGTGGGATTAATCAAAAATGGTCAGTAAAATTAAACAACAAAAGATATATTTCTATCTCTCAGGATTGATTGAATTGTGAATGAATTGAACCTTTTATGGATGTTTCAATTCATTCACTATTCAATCAATACTATACATGGGGCATATGGAAGAACAAAATCCATCGTTTAGTTATTCTTACAATCCAGAAGAACAAAAGTTCTTGAAGAAACCCTTCGCTTGGAAACTTATCACTCGAACTTAAAAAACTCTTCTATGAAGTTCTTGAAGTTGGAAGAAGAATCTTGATAAAGAGAATCTTGAACTTGGAGCCTTTAGATATTGTGAATTTGGAGAAATTTGTTTCTTGAAGTTCCTGATCTTTGGGAGAAGAAAAAATTGGGGATCTTGGAGTCAAAATACGTGTAATGATGGTATTAGGTTATAAGATGGACTTTGGAAAGTTATTTAAGGATAAAAGGCCAAAAATTATCTTTTTCGGAAAGTCAAATAATCATCAAAATTGAAAAAAAAATGACCTTTTGATGAGCTCCGATGGCCAAAATGGCGGTTTTAGGGCCCCCTCGTTGAACCATTCGGTGGTACGCGGAATGGGGACCTTGGGTCGCCCTTTTTGATAGTGTTAAGAGGTTTCGGAAATATTTTAGAGATCAAAATCATCGGATTGCCAAAACCTTTGGCTGTCAAATTGACCATCACCCAATTTTATAGATTCGACAAAGCTTTAGTAAAACGATCATAACTCTTTACTCCAAACTTAGGTTAAGGCAAAATTAGATGCATTAAAAAAGTAATTTAAATATATATAATTTGATAGATTATGGGTCACTTAAATAGTTATATGATGAGAGATATGGTCATTTGAAGTTGACCCTTCTATGAATTCATATCGAAACTTAGCCGATGAAAAGGTTTTGAACTTTTCTTGACCTTGGGTGTTCCTTATGACCGTAAATCATATCCAACACACTTCAAATACTTATAAAGGACCTTAACATATATTCACAACTTGGATTTATTGACTCACCTAGTTTCATAGAATTTCATATCGGAACTCAATCGATAAGGAAGGTTTTAACTCAACTTTGTGTTAAAGGATTTTTGTGACCTTTATGCATCTCAAATATATTATCCTCTATAAAATAGTCTTTAATACCTACATTCAATGTTAGAATCACTTGGAATGATCCCATACGCATAAGAGGAAAGTTTGAATCTTTGGTTAGAAATTTTCAATATGTTACAATATCCCCCTTGGGATCATTCATCCTCGGATGATGGGTACTAAAGATGGACTTGAGGCATGCATAACAATCGAGGTTCAATTTGATCAACCAATCAATCAATCAAACTCTCTAGAATATCAACAATTCAAGTTCTAGAATGGACATATCGTTTCAGATCAAGTATAAGAATATTACCTTCAACTTCATCATTGAGGTGCACGAATGGAACATCAAGACTGAATCAATCGAATCATTCAAACTTCTAGGAAATCAACCTTTGAACTCAAGAATGAATACATCAACTCATAAATAGGGAACTCCCTCACTAGAAGGCAACTTACCAGGGATGAGAAAAGGGTTACAATCCCGAATGCTCCCATTAACTTTCCTCATGACTTCAAGAGATAATCACTTGTCTAATACAAGGATAGGAATACTTCATATCAAGAGCTAGGGCCAATGACTTCTAAGCTTGGTGACTCTCCTCGACCACGCTCTCCTCTTCGTGTACCACACTTCATTAATTAAAGCCTATATCTCTCATCAAAACCTAAGTATGTTGCATAATCATCAAGTTCAAGCTAAGCTCAAAGTCAAAGCGTGCTACCCAAAAGATGACCACACTCATTCAAATCTAACTTACTCGATTTCCATTCTATACTTTTCTATGGACTTTTCACTTAAAGGATGTACTTATTACCGCTTCAATACACCTACTCAATACCTTAACCCAGAGGTCACGAATCGCCTACTATAATCACTTACATTAGGACACTCACATATTCAAGCCTATCATTCTAACCACTTTATGGCCTTTTGAGGACAACATCTCTTAAGAGTCTCCAAGCCTACCATAGCACGTCTACGTCCACAATTACATTACTCTAATCAAGAGATACACCTATGTTCTCTTACCTATCTGTTGCATACATCAAGATTTCATCTCACTCATCCTCCATATTTATAACCTTAAATTGAATTAGTACAACATCTTTATCATAATCAGGAATACTAACTCTCTCCCATCAGTTATAACTTATCTACTATCATCAAAAATTCTATTTAGATTGAAAAGGAAGATCATTGAAAGGGCTTAGAATGAAAAATCATTAGCATAATTCAATCAATACATCCAATCTGAGAACATTCATGTCATAATATGATCTCCCTCATCTTTCTAGGGTTCGAGGAGGAAGCCACCTAGTGGGAGATGTATTAATCTTCACTTGGGAGAGCACTGAGAAGGGACTGATAGATGTTATAAGTATGATCATACATCTAGAGGGAGTATTCGATACGGACACAAAGTGAGGAAGGTAACAAGGCCCACTTTTCTTCGACGACAGAACCAATCTGAGCTAAGCAGAAAGGTGCTACATCAGGTAGAAGTGGAGGCACAAAATGTTTGTATATTATGGCCGATCACCAAGATTAAGAGCACTCACCAAATATTGTCACTGGTATGCTTCGAGTCTTTATATGTTATATGTATGCTTTGCTTGATCCGGTGTAACCTTATCTTTATGATCCCTTATATGGCCAATAACCTTGAGATCCTTCCTGAGTGTCTTCTTAAGCCCTTTAGTGTTGTTACTCTTATCGGTGAGTCTATCCTAGTTGAGAGAGTCTTTAGAGACTGTACTATGTCTATCAATTATAGAGATATATTAGTAGGCCTAGTTGAGCTGGACAAAATTGGTATTAATATGATTCTTGGCATGGATTGGATTTATACCTATTATGCCTTTATCAATTGTAAAACTCGAACTGTCCAGTTTCAGTTTCCAAATGAGCCTATTACAGAGTGGAAGGGCAGTCCTATAGTGTTTAAGGGTAAATTTATTTTCTACCTTAGTGCCATAAAGCTAATCTCTAAAGGGTGTATCTGCCACATAGTTTGAGTTAAAAATGACAGTGTGGAGCCTCTATCTCTGAATTTGTCCTGATTTTGAATGAGCTTCTTGAAGTATTTCCTATTGATCTGCTTTAAGTCCTTCTTGATAGAGAAATTGACTTTGGGATTGACGTCTTTCCTGATATGCAACCCATTTCTTTTCTTTTATATAAAATGCCCCTGCTGAGCTTGAGGAGTTGAAAGAGTAGTTGGCGAATTTTTCATATAAGGGATTCATTAGGTCATGCATCTCACCTTGGGATACTCCTATCCTATTCATATTAAAGAAAACTAGGTCCCTTAGAATGTGCACTGATTATTGATAATTGAACAAGATCACTATAAAGAATAAGTATCCTCTCCCCAAGATATATGATTTGTTTGATCAACTTCAGGGTGCCACTTGTTTCTCAAAGATAGATCTCAAGTCTGACTACCATCAGTTGAAGGTAAGGGAATATGATATCCCTAAGACATTGTTAGGACTTATTATGGTCATTTTGAGTTCCTAGTGATGTCCTTTTGATTGACTAATGCACCTGAAGTATTTATAGATCTCACGAACTGGTTGTTTAAGTCATATCTAAAGATATTTGTGATTATATTCATAGATGACATATTTGTCAACTGCATAAGTAAGGAAGAGCATGGAAAGCATCTTAGGATTGTTCTTCAGACTTTCAAGGACAGGGAGTTATATGCAAAGTTTCTAAAAATATGAATTTTGGCTAACCTCAATAGAGTTCCTTTGCCATATTATATCCTGAGATGGTATTCGAGTTTACACCTAGAAAATTGAGGCAGTAGAATTGGCCCAGACCCACATTGCTGACTGACATAAGAAGTGTTTTAGGTTTCGTTGGCTACTACTAATGTATTATGAATTTACAACACTTTCATCACCCAAAATAGTAGATAATTATAAATCCCAAGCACATTTTGGGTTTATTGAAATGCCCTAAAAATGCTCCAAAAATGTGCTTCGAAAATGCCTATAATCATAATTTCTATATATCTCAAAATCTATGCACGATATCGCTTAATCAGGGGGGAAAATTGAGTGGAAAATGGGTATAACCCAAATTTTAGAGGACCCGTAGCGAAAAATAATTTTCATAAAATTTTCTTATCCAGTGTGCATCCGTGACTAGGCCGCGAAGCAGACTTGGCGTGGATCAGTGTAAAATTGCCCTCCGTGATGGGTCTGCGTCGCGGACCTGACGCGGACCAGTTTAACTTTTTCCTTAATTTTCTATTCCGGACCAAGGGCTTTGGGGTCATAGCCTCATGCCCACTTATGCATGAAAACATCTATACTTAGCCATTTTTCAACTCTATATCACAAAAGACCCTCTCAAAAACCTCTTCAAGACTTAACCAAATATTTCATCCAAATTCAAGTGCCTCAAGCTTAAATCCGAATATCAAGAACTCCATTCAAGCTTCAAGTCTCCTTCAAGTCCACATCAAGAAAACCCAAGATTAAGGTATGTAAGTTTCATCCATTGGGTCCTTTCACCTATGGAGCTCAATCTCCATTTTTATGAAAATTGCATGTTTTCAAGTTGTATTATCTATGGGTATCTTCTATTACGGATTATGAGTATAAATTATGTTGGGGTTTTATGAAATGTTGATTTATTATACATGACTATCCATTTCAAGTTTGTACTATGAATGGGTTTTGTCTATTAAGACTATGCATGTTTTGAGCTATGAAACTAATAATCTAATTATGAGATTTGATGATGGTTTTCAATGTATTCTATGTGAGAATTTTAGTATGTTTTAATGGGTTGATTTACATTGAGTTTTCTCATATTATTTCACTCTTGAATTGCATGATTTTGAACTAGCATTATACACCTACCAAGTGTTCGATAAGATGTCTTTTCAAGGATTCTTAAAGTTATTCATAATCTATTGCATGATTTATGAGTCAAGTGACTTTATGATGATTTTAGGCTTTCAAAAATGTATTGAATTAATGAAAATGTCTATGATGTTGTAATGTCGATTTAAGCCCTTTTTTTAATGATTCTACCTTTTTTGAGCCTTTGATGTTAATGCAAGGGTAATATTTGATGATGATCTATTCTTATGTTTTAAATTTAGGCTCACCATTAGAGGTTAAAGATGTTTTAGAGCTACTCATGTCATGTTTCCATGTTTCTTACAAATTGCTAAAGTATGATTATTTCAATTATTCCATGGGATTAGGCTTAGCAGTAATGGATGGAGGGTTGGCACTCTTTCCTCAAACTATGTGCCAATATAGGAGTATACTTCACCCTTGCTTTACTAGTGGATCCATTTAGTGCACTCTCTAGAGATTCTTCCCAAAATGGGTCATGTTCCCGTAAAGCAAAACTTCACAATGAAATCCTTTCCGAAATGGTCCACGTTCACATGAGTAGGGTTACTTCGTATGAAATGGGTCATGTTCCCATAAGGTGAAGTATGGTTTACCTTGGTAAGTAGACCACCTCTCTTGTTATTTCTAAGACTTTTTTATGTTGAACACTTCACATTATGAGGGTGAGCCCAGAAAGTATCTTCGTCATGCTCCATTCTAAGTTTAAAGGTGTTGGAATGTTATGATGTATTTATGCTATAAGCTTGACTCTTTATGCTTTTATGATATCAAAGACTTCTCTTAGTCCCGCTTTCCCTTTTATTATCTCTTGTTGTTGTTATTTTTCTTCCGCGACCAAGGATGTATGATTGATATGCTAAGAGGCTTGCTTGGGGTTACTTAGAGTTTCCCATTCGTCGTGTCACGTCTAGGCCCTAGGCTTAGGTCGTGACATTTATAATGTGTGTTTTGTGCTAGTGTGCAAGCAAGAAAGCATGATTTTGGATGATTAAAGAAAGTTGAGTGGAAAAGTACAGTGGCGCCCTTATACGGAACCCACTATGGGTCGTAGAGCACACCACGCCTCGTTTTAGGCTATCGTGGAACATGCACAGGAATAGATAAAAGAGATAACTTCAAGTTGGGTTCCATGGTCTATGGAACCTATCATGAAGGATAAGTGCTGAAGTTGGGAAAAAAGAGTCGAATCCAAGTGAAACTTGCACAGAACCCTTCACGAGTTGTGGAGACCACTACAAACTATAAAAGGTCTCGTGAAGTGATGATAGCACTGAACTATAATAAGACCTAGCATGGGCCATGGAATGCATCGCATGCCATGGTAAGTGCCCGTGATAGGGAGGACCTGAAGACTGAAAACTATAAGTGACACACAATGAAGTCCTTCACGGACCATGGTGTGCACTATGAATTGTGAAGGTTGTCTGTGATCCATGTCAAACCAATTTTCCTATTTTTATTAGGATTAGGTTTTCAATGAGTATAAAAAGCATTTTTATTTATTTTATTATTGTTATTATTGAGTTGGGTGAGTTGGCACACTCCGATAATCATCGAGACTACGATTATTGCAGGCGTTTTGGAGTTAAAGAGGTTAGACATGCTATTAGTAGGATGAAGAGAGGGAGGGCGCTCGGACCCGATGAGATTTCGGTGGATTTTTGGAAGAGCATGGTAAAGGATAGTATGGAGTGGTTGACTAGGTTGTTCAATGTTATTATGAAGACTGCTAAGATGTCCGATGAATGGAGGAGGAGCACAATGGTTCCATTATACAAGAACAAGGGTGACATTCAAAATTGTTATAATTACAAGGGTATCAAGTTGTTAAGCCACACTCTGAAGGTTTGGGATCAGGTGGTAGAGATGAGAGTGAGAAAAAGAGTGTCTATTTCAGAGAACCAGTTTGTCATCATGTCGGGGCGGTCGACTACCGAAGCAATTCATCTGGTTCAGGGATTAGTGGAGAAATATAGAGAAAGAAAGAATGGCCTTCATATGGTGTTCATTGATATCGAGAAGGCCTACAACAAAGTTTTGAGGGCTATTCTGTGGAGGTGTCTAGAGGTGAAAAGTGTTCCAATAGTGTATCAGGGTAATAAAGGACATGTATGATGGAGCCAAAACTCGAGTCAGAATGGTGGGAGGAGACTAGAGTATTTTCTTGTTGAGATGGGACTTCATCAAGGGTTAGTGTTGAGCCCTTTTATTGGCCTTAGTAATGGATGAGTTGTCACGATCTATCCAAGAGGAGGTTCCATAGTATATGCTATTTGCGAATGATATAGTCTTGATTGATGAGACTCAGGCTAAAGTTAATGATACATTGGAGTACTTAAAGCACAAATTTAGTGCTATGAGGGATGAAATAGACATTGAAGTGAGCCTTGCCACTCAATCTATTCCCAAGAGAGAAAACTGTACAACGTTGGATCAGCAATCCAAAATAGTGGCGATATCAATGATGATGTCACATATCGTATTGGGCAGCATGAATAAAATGGAGGCTTGCCTCTGGATTATTGTGTGATAAGAACATACCACCTAAACTTAAATTTAAGTTTTATAGAATAGTGGTCAAACTATCTTTGCTATATGGGGTGGAGTGTTAACCAATCAAAAACCCACATGTTCAGAAGACGTAAGTCACAGAGCCGAGGATGTTGAGATGGATGTATGGAAATACCACGAGTGATAAGATTAGGAATGAGACCATTCGGGAGAAATTAGAGATGACCCCTATGGATGACAAGATGAAGGGTGTGAGACTGCAATAGTTTGGACATATACAGATAAGAAGTACTGATGCTCTTGTGAAGAGGTGTGAGAGGTTGGATTTAGGAATTTCACAGAGGGATAGAGGTAGACCGAAGAATACTAGTGGAAGGTGATTAGAAAAGATATGGTGAAACTCTATCTAACGAGAATATGACCTTAGATGTAAAGGAGTGAAAGTCACGTATTAGGGTAGATGGCTAATAGGCTAGTAGGGGTAGGTTGATGTATGGTCTTGTGATATAGTAGGTTAGTAAGAGTAGTTGGTTTTGTCTGATGTTGCCATTATCCGTCTTATAGTTGTCACTTCTTCGTTAATTTTATTATTATTACATTTTCGTATTTACATACTACCATTTGTTGTTTATTATAGTCGTTCTTCCTTTTTTTACATATTTAGTATTTTTTGCTTATAGGGCTTGATTCTTGAGATGAAAGTTTCCCAAAAACAGCCTGTCTATCTCTATGAGGTAGTGGTGAGGTCTGCGTGCATTTTACCCTCCCTAGACCCTACTTGTGGGATCACACTAGGTATGTTTTTGTTGTTGTTATTATTGACTGTTGGAATGACTTGTACAATAGAAAAACAAGAGCTATTGGACATTTGAAACATAATATCACTATTGTCATATTCTTTAATGGATTTTCGATTTGTGATTCCATACTTTCTTCTATGTAGTGCTACAACTATGAATTTTTCATCTCTATTTGGATTTCTTACACTAAATACGCAGAGCTAAGTCAACAACTAGGGTTGTGAAGATCATAGAAAAATAACAAGGTAGGCAAACGTGTAGGGCATATTTCAAGGATTAATCTACAAGTATTATGATTATCTTCATCTAAATAGCCTTCTTAATGATTACACACATTGAGAACTCACCCATATTCATTGCTTGTCCAAGAGGAAAGATGTGATTAGGAAAAGGTAATAATAATGAGGATTTGAAGAGTGATCTTTCGTCTAATTTACTAGAGCCTCAGTGGAAAAGGTACATTGAGATCGATATATGGCTTAGCAAAAATATATTCTAAGTTCAAAAGGAGAGGAATGAAATACATCTAAGATGGACTGAGAGATGAATTAGATATTAACCAACTCACTTGGTTTTGCATGCATCACAATAAATGAGTGTCTAAACACGTAATGCCTTATAAGTCATTGGTCATTGGTCATGGGGAACATAATCCTAACACAAGTCTCATTCTATCTACAGCAAGTTCTTGCTCAATTTTACTCATTGTTACTGCTACTAGTTTTAACAAACCGCCAATTTACTTTATGTATTATTGTTTTCTGGAAACAGGATAGCTATTAGATTTGTTTCAATATATTCTCTGTGGGATCGGCCCTAACTCTTCTTCTGGTAAATAGACTGCTAAGGATCGTCCATATCTTGTAAAAGGAGTATGCTTGAACTTTATCAACTACAAACGATTTGTTGAAGGGTTCTAATCTATATCATCATCATTGACTGAACTAACTCAAAACAAGGTTAAGTTTCAATGGTCTGATGCTTATAAGAAATGTTTCTAGGAATGAAGACCAAATTGAGCACTACTATAGCATTGACCCTACTTGATAGGACAGAAGGTTTCATGATTTATTATGATGTGTCCAGAGCTGAGTTTGGTTGTATGTTGATGTAGAAAGGAAAAGTTATAGCTTATGCATCCAGACCAATTAAGATTCATGAGAGAAACTATCCAACTTATGATCATGAGATAGTAGATGTGTATTTGCTCTCAAAATCTGGTGTTACTATTTATATAGAGTACATGTGGATGCATTCATCTGCAATAAGAATTTGCAATATACCTTCAGTCAGAAGGAGCTTAACCTGAGGTAGCGAGATGGCTGGAGTTGCTCAAGAATTATGATGTGAGTATTCTCTACACCCATGGGAAGCTAATGGTGTTACTGATGCTCTTAGTAGGTTGTCTATGAGAAGTACTCTCCATGTTGAGAAGGGTAAGAAGGATTTGCCTAAAATGGTGCATAGACTTGCCCGATTAGAGTCCACTATTATATCCCCATTAAGGTGGAGTCATTATTCAAAATGTGCTTACATCAACTAATGTGATGGAAGTAAAGGAAAAGCAAGACAAAGACCATGTTCTGCTCCAGATAAAGAAAGATTTGTATAAATAGAAGGTGATAGTGTTTACCCATGAAAGAGATGGTGTGTTAAGATACCAAGGCAAATTGTCCGTGCCAAGCATTGATGGTATTCAAGAAATGAATATAGCAGAAGCTCATACCTCCAGGTAATCCATGCATCTTGGCTTTATAAATATGTACCATGACTTCAGAGAAGTAGATTGGTGGAGTGGAATGAATAGAGATATTGCTAACTTTATTTCAAAGTGCCCAAACTGTCAATAAGTAAAGTTAAGAATCGGAGGTCCTGCGGATTGGCTCAAAATATAAAGATTCTAGAGTGGAATTGCAAGATGATAAATAAGGACTTCATAACAGGCTTGCTGAGGTCTCATAGACAACATAACCTGATTTGGGTGATTATGCATAGGATGACTAAATCAGCCCACTTCTTAGCAATAAAGACGACTAACACTGTAGAAGATTGTGCCAGATTATATAATCGAGAGATTGTTAGGTTGCATGGAGTTCTTTTGTCTATCAACACGAATAGAGGAATCCAATTTACTTCTCAGTTTTGGAAGTCCTTTCAAAAAGGACTATATTCAAAGGTGAATCTTAGTACTGGTTTCCACCCTTAGAGAGATGGCTAGGTAGAATGCATAATTTAGACTCTAGAGGACATGTTGAGGGCCTATTTCATCGACTTTAAAGTAATTTGTGGATGATTGCTTACCTCTCTTTGAAGTTGCATATAATAATAACTTAATTCTATTATTCATATGGAACCCTATGAAGCCCTCTATGGAAGAAGGTGCAGATCGCCAATTGGTTGGTTTGATGTTGGTAAAGCTGATTTATTAGACCTCATTTGATTTACCAAACTATGATGAAGGTAAAGTTCATTTAGGATAGGCTGAAAATAACATAAAAGTTGACAAACACCCTATACTGATGTTAGAAGGAGAGATTTGGAGTCTGAGGTAAATGATTTGGTGTACTTAAAGGTATCACCCATGAAGAGTGTTATGATGTTCGGAAAGAAAGAAAATCTTACGTCTCGATATATTGGTCCCGATCAGATTGTGAAGATAGTTGGTAATGTGGCATACGAGTTGGAGTTACTCCCTGAGTTGGCCGTTATTCATCTGTTGTTTCACATCTCGATGATTAAGAAGTGTTTAGGAGATCCTTCATTGGTAGCTCCTATTTAGAATATTGGAATCAAGGATGGCTTTTCCTATGAAGATATTTTGGTCCAAAATCTTATGGTCGAGTTCATAAATTGAGGACCAAAGAGATTTCGTTAGTCAAAATCTTGTAGAGAAATCAATTCATTGAGAAAGCCACATGGGAAATTGAGGATGATATGAAGGCCAAATACTCACATTTATTCATGCCAAATAGTGAGGATGGTTTACGTAATATTCCTTTTCTTGATTTGAATTGATGTGTTCATTCTTGCGTTTGAATAGGTGATTTGTTTGAAATGATTGAATGTTTGAGAAATTGAGTCTTGAGTTACATTTGGACCTTGAGTTTATCCTAGCTTAATATTATTTGAGGAGGAATGATCCCAAGGGGGAGATATTATAATACTCTGAAGTATCCTAGCTTAATATCGAGCCAAAGTGTAACATCCTAAGCTGCTTTAGCTAAGATCGAGCCAAAAAATCAAAAAAGGTTAAAAAAAATAAGTACAAAAATAGTTTGGTGAAATTTTTGGTCAAGGGATTCGAAAGATAATTTTTCATGAAAAGATTTCATAACTAGAAGAGTACACGACCTGTCCACATCATAGACTTGGTCAATTCTCGTTAAAAACCACCATAAATGTTTTTTTGGAAAAAATGAACTATTGCGGAATAAGCTTGTGATGCATACTTGTTTCATGACAGGTCAAATTTTTTGTCCATTCTCAGTTTTAATGAAGGGAATTTGGTCTTTTTTCAATCACTCCTACACCAGACCCACACCATTTTAAGATTGGAACTCACCTCATATCAGTTCCAAAATAAATTTTTTTTTCTATCATTAACGTTCTAAAACATTGAGAAGATTGAATTAGGAGAAAACAAAGGCTGGAGTTTAAGAGAATCAAGTCAAATCTTCAATTTTGGAGTATTTAATCTTCATTCTAGGCATGTAAGGCTAACTAAAATATTATATTGAGTTTATCCACAAGCCTGGCTTCATAGTTTAGTTTAATTGAGGTCAAGTTGAATTTTCAAGTCTCCTATGAATGAATTCTTGAGAATCATCCTAAATTTAGTGAACCCTTGCATATTATTGTATAATTTGATGTGTTTATGATTAAAGTACTTAAAGAAACTGTTTTGTACCTTTTTCCACATGAACCCTAATTAAATGTTGCTTACAAATTGGTAACTCTTCGTATTGATTACATTATAAAGTATGAATTGTGAATGTCCTCAATGAGAATGAGATAAACATGAATGTAGTCCGAGTAGTCTTTGAAGACCCTCTCTTTTTCTTTTCTATATGATCAAGATATTTGAATATAAATTAATATTGAACAAAATATATATGTATTGTTCTTAAAAGATGGGAATGAGTTGAAAGAATGCTTGGTTGAATGAGTTGATTATTGAATTGATAAGAGTCTACTGACACTAATTGAATTGATTGGTTTAGAGTTTTATGAGCACATCGAGTCTTGGAAGTAGTATTGAGCACAAATTGGATAAGCGCAAATAACTACTCAAATCTAATAAGCTAAATAGCCACCGTACGAGATGATTGAACCATTAAAGTGAGACGTTTTTAATTGTCACAAAAAAAGAGTTGATTTGACTTTGAATCCAATGATAGTGATTCATCCTTTACCTTAGCAAAGTATTGGATAGATGTGGTAACAATATCGCTTTGTTGTAAATCATTGGCTTATAAGGTGATGGTTGTTGGTCAGAGAAACTCTCAAATAGAACATGATAGTACTCGAAATGATTGGATTGAGTCATCTATTATTGAGCTTTCTTACAATATGCTTACTTTATAACTTATGTTTTTTTACTGAGTTGAGTTATCTGAGTTGAATATTTCTTGAGCCTGTTTTTTTATCTAGCTCTTTTATATATCATACATTTCATGTACTAACATCCTTTGGTGTTACATCATTTTATGATGCAGATACAAGTGCTGCATATCATTAACAGGCACTCTGTTGATGATCTATTTCATCCTAGATATTGTGGTGAGACCTCCTAGCACTCAGAGGTTCCATTTATGTTTTCTCCTTGTAGTTAGCATTTTTATTTCTTTGAAGTAGCCATGAATCTGTCATTGGCACCACCTAAATGTTAAGAGATAGAGACTTCATACATATTGAAGGATTAGAGTTGATGTTCTTACTTCGTAGACTTGTTCCTTAAACTATATCTTATGTTAATGATTGATTTTAACTAGTTGATTTAAAACTATTGATTTACTAAGATAATTATCGACTAACCCACTAGAATGTTTCCGTTATACTTAAACTGAGTCTTCTATTGTTGATTGAATGAGTGACTTATTCAAGTGGTTCACTTGGGGACTACTAATGATTTTCGAGTTCCGGCTAGGCCTAGGTTACCCTCATGGCTATACAATTCCCTGCTTCTAAAATTTCCATCAGATCAAAGTTTCTGAAAGACATAATTCTCACGTCAAAAGAATAAATTAGATTAAGAAAGTTGAAGAAAGATTGACGACAAAATATATAATCAATGAATCTCCCTAATGAGATCAATATGGGCAATGGCTACATATAGATGTCTTAAATCTCATAGCAGTTTCATTACCCTACGGAGGAATATGGATACATATGTATGTTGAAGCAAATAACATTTGTCTAACTAAATGAAAATACCCTTTCTTTAGTAAAAGGCCAAGAGCCAACCGCTGCAATTAGAAAACATACCTTTTTCTTTTTATTTTCCCTTGAAAAATGATCTCCTCCATGCTTCCCATTTTTCTGTTTCCATAAAAGTGGAAAAAAGAAACGAAATGAGCAGTCAAATGTAGTAATTTTACATCACGGGGAAAAAGTGATTTATCTTCCAAAGAAGGCATTCTATAGTCTTCTTGCTTCTCAAACAAAATTATTGTAAGAATACAATATACATAAATGGATATCCATTTCTCTTTTTAATTATTATTAAGTTGGGTTAATCAATTTATAAGCCAGAAAGTATTTCAAAATGTCTTCTCATGGTGATTGTTTGCTTCTAACTATGTTTTTTAGTATTCTATTTCACCGTAAAGAATCCATTAATCGCTACATTCTCGATCAGTCTATCATTTTGTGGTCTCAAGATAATCTTGGTTACCCACTCTCTCAATCTTCTAGTGAAAACAATGTTTATTAACTCTAGGTTCCATTTATCCTTACCCAATCAAACACAATAGCCATTAGGTTCAACACTAAGCATATAGATCGAAGTTAGTTTATTTTGTACCCTTGATATATCTATTCATTATCTATTTCATGTCAGGCAAATTGGCATATATTTTTTAGTCAGTATTACCTAGTATTATTCATTTGGTTTGTGTATCGTCAAGTTCTTTACTGTTGTGTTGTTAATTTGCTATAGTTTATTTGTTACCTTGTCTGCATTATTGACTCTTGTCTTCACTGGAGTAGTATCTTCTGTTTAGATTTGCAACTTCTTAGTGATTGTGATGGTCAATACGGGAACAAGGTCTTGTCTTGAATCCCGAAATAGGCTGAGAGGTAGGAGTAGCAAGTGCAGTAAAGGGGCATATGTGCTATGAGGGGGGTCTTGGAACATTGGCAGTTTGATGAATAAGTCTATAAAGCTAGCGAAGATTCTTAAGAAGAAAAATATCAACATACCTTGCATTCAAATGACTAAGTGGTTGGGTTTAAGCTTGAGATGTGTACGGTTGTGGTACTCAGAAGGCTAGAGGGATAGAAATGGAGTTGGTGTATTAGTATATAAGGAGCTTGGGGAGTAGGTTGTGGAGGTTAGAAGGATCAATAATAGGATATTGATGATCAAGATAGTCATGGAAGGTCTTAACATGAGCATTATTAGTGCTTATACACCATAGCAGGATTTGGACAAGGTGGTAAGGGGTATTACCTCATTCTAAGAAATTATTTATTGACGAGATTTCAGTGGTCATATTGGGTTGACCACTAGTGGTTGTAATGGTGTGCATAGAGGTTTTGGATATGGGGTAAGTAATGGAGGAGGAGCGTCACTAGTGGATTTTGCTAAAGTTTTGGAGATGGTGGTCACTAATTCATGTTTTTCCTAGAAGACCACTTTGTTATGTTTTGTCGTGCAGTGGATAAAACTCAAGTTGACTATACTCTTTCAAAAGGGTGATAGAGTACTTTGTAAGGATTGTAAAGTTATCCTAAATGACAATCTTAATACTAACTTAAACTTCTGATGATGGACTTGGGAATTAAGAGAGAGGAGAAAAAGAAGATTTTGTATGAATGATCAAGGATCAAATGGGGTGGTTTGACCCCTACACGTGTTTGCGAGATGAAGGTGAATTTAGAGGTGATAGAGAGATAGGAGAGTAATGGTGATGCAAATGATATGAGGGATAAGACACTAGTTGCATTAGGGAAGCAGCAAGGGAGGTGCTTGGAGTTTTAAGGGCAATTTTTATGCCATCTAGAGAATTATTGATAGAATAGAGACGTTTAAGGAAAGGTGGAAGCTAAGAAAGATTCTCATGTTAAGTTGGCAGAGAGCAAAGATGAGGAGGAGAGGCATACAAACACAGAAAAGTATAAATCTACTAAAAAGAACGAAGTTAGTGGTCATGATGGCAAAAAAGGCAACTTTTGAACAATTATATATAGAGCTAAGGAAAAAGGCGGTGACGAAAAGTTATAAAGACTTGATAAGAA
>JAPFFP010017838.1:0-16637 GCA_026153255.1 Solanum medicagineum
AACTACCACCTAACTCACAACCTTCACAATTACATCATTCGAAAATTCTATGATCAAAGCCTACGATAATCTAATCCCCATTTATCCCACTCTCAAGTCATAGGGGAAAGTTTTACAATTTATCAAGTTCTCTTTAATTCAACATGTGTTATCAAATCAATAACAAAACTAATCATATAAAGATATCAACAAGTCAATGATATAATAAATAAACAATCTCAATAGCACTCCATAAAATCATAACAAACTAGAACATTATTGGATGAAAATGGATGCCATGAGATGTAATGCAATGCAATGCAATGTCACATAGACTGATGCATCCTATCCTACGATACACATCCGCTGATCATAAACATGCCTCAGTCAGAACCCATGGGGGCCACACATGGTCCATGTATCCGCCGTAACCATTTCCCTTCGGCAATTTTCATTTCATATCTAGCCGGAACTATTTCCCTTCGGCTTTTCTTTTCTCTTTTTTTTCACTAGCAGGAACCATTTCCCTTCTTCTTTGCATTTCTTTTCTTGGATCATCCAGCAAACACATAGTAAATGCACAATAATCATGTTCATGAAAACACAATATGCAAGATGGCCATGCAAATTCACATATTTCAAAGTCAAGAATGGGTAGCTCAATAACATAAATGTTGCTATATCCTCAATTTCAATACCATCACAACCTTAATAACATTCACATCTAAAAGTAAGTATCACCTCGATATTAATAACAAATAATCATTATTTCACATATAATAAACCTCTATCATTAGTCCACAAGTCGACTATCACGATAGGACAACTACCCAATTTAAAATATTTCAATCAAAGCCTACATAAATCATTCTCAACATCTCACACAAGAAGTACAAGATTCTATATACTTAACAAAGGTTAAGAAATCCACTTGCCTTAGCCAAAGACAATCAATCAAGCATGTGAGCCTTCTCCTTTCGAATGGAATCCGTAGCACCACGATCTAATCAAATAACGATTCACAATAAGATTTTGAGACGAACAAACTCACATCACTATATGACCTAGCCTAGACCCAAATTGTCTAATTTATTCTATAACCAATTTTTCTTAAGTTTCAATCCTAGGATTGGGTCTTACTTATTTCAAATAATATAATTGTAATGGTGTTAATACAATACAAACCCCCCAATATTAATACCAAAATATATTCACATGTGAAGCACACAACATAGTAATAGGTTGGACTAAATAATGAACCAAAAGCACGGGCAGAAGAGTGACAATGAAGGAGGACTGCAACTCGCAGCGGAAGGTGAGAATGAAGGGGAGACATGCAGATTAGCAACTTACAACTTTAATATTACAGTATAAAACATTTAAGTAATACAGGTACCTAATGTCTTCACGCAAATTGATGAAACTTAGTGCTTAACTTCTAAACTTCCTATTCCCTATATATATGTACTTGATAATAATAATACTAATAATATAATTCTCTAGTGCTGTCAACAATAATATAGCCTCACCTGAAGGCTGCAACTTCCTCTCCTCTCGAGTTTCGCGCTTCCGAAACCGCACACTTTTTTAATCTCCCTCCTCCTTATTTTCTTTTGTTGTTTTCTAACTTAATTGATTGATTAAATTCTAACACATATTATACTAATTTAATTTAGTCTCCTAATCAAACTAGTTATCTAAATTTTACCCCTGCATTAAATAGTCATAGTTACTGAAAAATCCAAAATACCCATTTAAATATTTTAAGATAAATCTTGTAGGAATTCAAGAGCACTAATTCTTAAAATGACCTAGCGGGTCGTTACAACAATGCACAGTTCAGAACAACATAGTTTGGTACAACATCAACACTAGCTCAATACCTCAAATCATTTCCAATACCTTACACAAGAAGCACAAGATTCTATATACTTAACAAAGGTTAAAAAATTCACTTGTCTTATATAAAGTCTCGAATCACGTTAATTTCGAAGCTTTTCCCTTTCTATGACACTCCAATTCACCAAAATCTATTCAAATATAGGATCATAATTATATAATAAATCTAACGACACTAAAATTAATTAATTCGGGTGAAAAGGGTAAAATAGTCCAAAAATTTTATCGCCAGAAAAATACCATCGAAATATGCAAATTTTATATGAAAATGTTCCCCAAGTGATAAGAAATTCAACGGCGAAAATCAATTCAAAAATAGAGATAATATGAGGAAGAAATCGCATGTTAAAATTTTTGAAATATATTAAAAACGCAGTAGCAAGATCACGAATTTTACCTCAAACGACGCACAAAAATCAATTTCTGAAACTCTCAAGGTGTTCTCCTCAAAAAATATACAATTTACCCTTTTGAATCACTCAAATGCGATCAAAATTGAGAGAGAAATCGTTGGTTGTCATCGCCTTCAGTTTCCAGGTTTCTTTTTGTTCTTTCTTCTTATCTCTTCTTCTTCTTCTTTTTCTTTTCTTTTATTTTTCAAATTATATTAAAAGATTTAAACCCTAATAACTAATTTTACTATATATACTAAGTGGTATAGGATATTTAATAAGTTATCAATTTAGTCCCCTAATTAAACGAACTATATAAATTTACCCATAACTTAAATAATCGTAGATAATGAATAGTTTGAAATACCTATTCAGAATTTATGAGAGGAAAGAGTATAGGAAAGCAAAAGGACTAATTCTCAAGATGATCTAAGGGGTCACTACATTATCCACCACCAAGAATCATGTTCTTCCTCGAACATAAGGTAGAAGAAAGTACCTGAAGCCTCAAAGAGATGGGGGTATTTAGCACACATGTCAAACTCCATCTCCTAAGTTGGCTCTCTAACTGGACGGTCCTTCCATTGCACCTTCAAAGAATCAATCTCTTTGTTCTTGAGCTTTTGGACCTGTCTGTCCAATATAGCTATAGGCTCTTCTTCAAAAGACAAGTTTTGACTTAATACCACCGAATCAAATGAGAGTATATGAGATTCATCGGGCACATACTTCCGGAGCATGGAGACATGGAACACCGGATGTACAGATGATAAGCTAGGTGGCAAGGCCAGTCTATAGGACACCTCTCTACTCTCTCCAAAATCTCAAGTGGGCCAATAAATCGAGGGGCTAAGCTTACCCTTCTTCCCAAACCACATCACACCCTTTATGGGTGATACTCTGAGCCAAACGTGATCTCCCTCCATAAACTCTAATGCTCGGAGCCTCCTACCTGCATAACTCTTTTGTCGACTCTGGGCCGTCAACAATCTACCTGAATCTTACGGACCTTCCCCGTAGCATCTTTCAGAAAGTCTACATCTAATGAGTCCGTCTCAGCATAATCAAACCAACCAATTGGAGATCTACACCGTCTACCATGCACTGCCTCGAATAGATCTATCTGAATTCTGGAGTGATAACTATTATTTTAGGTGAACTTTGCTAAAGGTAAGTGTTAGTCCCAACGGGTACCAAAATCAATCACACACGCTCGCAGTGTATCCTCCAACACCTGAATAGTCTGCCCAAACTGTCTATCTGTTTGAATGTGAAAGGTTGAGCTCAAGGCCCTCCAAAAATGTGAAGTGAAGAGTGAACCTCGATCAGAAATGATAGGAACGGGCACACCATGCAATCTAACTGTCTGTCTGATGTAAAGTCAGCTAACTTCTCTGCTGTATACTTGACCTTGACCGGAAAGAAATGAGCAGACTTAGTTGATTGATCCAGGATTACCCAGATAGAGTCATAACCGCCCACAGTAGTGGGTAAACCCACCACAAAATCCATAGTGATTTGCTCCCACTTCCATGTAGGAATGGGCATCCTCTGAAATTCACCTCTAGGCCGCTGGTGCTCACACTTATCTTGCTGACAAGTCAAACATTTAGCCACAAACTCTGAAATATCCTTCTTCATACCATACCACAAATAGTGCTGACTCAGGTCATGTTACATCCTCAACGCTCCTGGATGAATGGAATAACGAGTACAGTGAGCCTCCTTAAGAATCAATCTAATCAAATCACCTACCTTAGGCACACATACTCGACCTCAAATCCTTAAAACACCATCAGGATCAAGCACTGCTTCCTTGGCCTCTTCTCTGCTCACTTTGTCTCTGATGAGGCATAACTTCTCGTCCTCAAACTGACGCTCTCGAATTTGGTCCATCAAGGAAGACCAATCCTTAAGGAAAGCAAGTATGCCGCCCTTATGAAAAATTTGTAACCTGACTAGGCCATTAGCTAGACGCTGAACATCCCTAGACAAAGGTCGCTCCTCTACTCGAATGGTGGCTAGACTCCCCATGCCAGAAGCTTTCTACTCAATGCTTCAGCCACAACATTCGCCTTCCCCAGATGATATAAGATGGTTAAATCATAGTCCTTTATCAACTCCATCCACCTACGTTGCCTCAAGTTTAGATCCTTTTGAATAAATATATACTGAAGGCTTCTATGATCGGTGAAGGCCTAACAATGTACACCATATAGGTAATGATGCCATAACTTAAGAACAAAAACTAGCTGCTAGCTCTAAGTCACGGATAGGATAATTCTTCTCATGAACCTTCAATTGTCTAGAAGCATAGGCAATCACTTTACCACTTTACATCAATACATCACCTAACCCCACTCCTAACGCATCACAACATACTGTAAAGTCCACACCTGTCTCAGGCAATATTAGAATGGGAGACGAAGTCAACAAAGACTTGAGCTATTGGAAGCTCGCCTCACACTCATCAGACCAGTGGAAGGCGACATTCTTATGAGCCAACCTGGTTCATGGGGCTGCAATGGAAGAAAACCCCTGAATAAACCATCGATAGTACCCAGCTAACGCCATAAAACTACGAATCTCGATAGTTGAAGTAGGCCTTGTCCACCCTCTAACTACCTCCACCTCAGCCAGATCCACTCTAATCCCCTCCTTGGACACCACATGCCCTAAGAATACTGCCGAATCAAGCCAGAACTCACACTTGGAGAATTTCGCATATAACTTTTCCTCACTCAATCTCTATAGTAGTAGCCTCAAGTGACATGTCCTCAGTTTTGGAATATACCAAGATGTCATCAATGAATACTATCACAAAAGAATCCAAGTATGGACGAAACACCATGTTCATCAGCTACATGAATGCTGCAGGTGCATTAGTCAACCCAATAGACATCACCACAAACTCATAGTGGCCATAACGAGTTCGAAATGCTATTTTAGGGATTTCTGATTCTCTAATCCTCAGCTGATGATAACCACAACTCAAGTCAATCTTAGAGAACAAAGTTGCTCCCTGAAGCTGATCAAATAAGTCATCAATACGAGAAAGAGGATATTTATTCTTGACAATCACTTTGTTCAGCTGCCTATAATCAATACTCCTCATGGACCCATCTTTCTTTTTCACAAACAAGACTGGGGCACCCCAAGGTGACACATTAGGAGGAATAAACACTTCGCTTAGCAAATCTTGAAGTTGCTCCTTTAATTCCTTCAACTCAGCTGGAGCCATTCGATGTGGAGGGATGGAGATGGACTTTCTTCCCGGCTCTAGATCAATAGGAAAATCAATATCCCTATCGGGATGAACACCTGGAAGGTTAACGGGAAACACATCGATAAACTCTTGAACTACCGGAATAGACTCCATAGAAGGTGGATCAACATTAGTATCCCGAATGAAAGCCAAGTGAGACATACACCCCCTATCAATCAGTTTCTGAGCATGGATGTAAGAGATGACTCTGCTTGGATAAGAACCACTATCACCCTTCCACTCAATTTTTGGTACCCCGGGCATGGGTAAGGTCACTGTTTTTGCATAACAGTCAAGAATAGCATGATATGGGGAAAGCTAATCCATCCCTAAGATAACATCAAAATCTACCATCTCCAGAATAATCATATCTACCTAACTATCATACCGAGACAAAGAAACAAGGCAGGATCAAGACACTCGATCCACCACTGGTGTAAAATTACGTGCTCTGAAGGCTACATTGACTGAGAGTGAGCAACGCTGCTATGACATGTTTAGGAAGATGAACCCACCTCAATTTCAAGGTGGAAGGACAGAGGATGCTCATGAATTTCTGACTACTTGTAGGGAGCTGTAGGATACTATCAGCTTAGCTGAGTCACACGGGGTTCGATATGTTACCCTTTAGCTTCGTGGGCTAGCCAGAGAATAGTGGAGGACATATTGAGGATCTTTGCATGTGGGATCTCCCACAGTGTCTTGGGAGATGTTCTCTGTTGCTTTTCATGATAGATTTGTCCCTTGGAGTGTGAGGGAGGAGAGTCGGTTGAGATTTGAGAGTCTGAGGTAGGATGGCTTATCAGTCACCGAGTATGAGACCTATTTCTGTCAACTATCAAGACATGCTACGGCCATCATTCCAAACAAGACTGAGAAAGTTCGTAGGTTTGTGAGAGGATTGACCTATTCTATTTGACAGGCAGTGTTTAGTATCTAGATATAGGGCCTCTTTCCAGTCTGTTGTGAGTGCTGCTAAGGAGGCAGAACTGATGGAGAGAGAAGAGTTTGGAACCCTAAGAGGGCCCGTGCATCCGATTAGTTTTTTGGTACCTCATCTGGAGGTAGAGGGTTCTATAGAGGGGGTGGCTCACCCAGCGTAGAGGACCAGTTCATGCATCATTATCGGCTTCTGGGGTTGTCAGACACATCGTGGGTCTACAGGGCGAGACAACTATGGTAGTTCGTCTGGATTAGAAACTCAGTCCCAAAGTCAGAGGTTTTGTTATGATTGTGGAGATCCTGATCACTTGATACGATAGTGTCCCTTATTGGGGGGACAAGGTGGGCCCCATTCCAGATCTTCAGTTCAGACTAGACCACCGGCACCACCACCATCCAGAGGGCGAGGCAGAGCTCAGACAGATAGAGATGGCCGCGTTCCAGGTAGAGGAGTGAGTGGTTCCATAGTCCCATAGAGTGGGGGTAGAGGCATTGCTCAGACAGGCGGTGGTATGGGACCATATTGCTATGCATTTCTAGGGAGGCCCGAGGCAGAGGCTTCTGATGCAATCATCACAGGTATTATCCCAGATCGTCGTGATACACTCTACTTTCCTTATCTGAGGCTTCATGTGGAGATTGTGAGAGGTAGCTGTTTGCCATCCCAGCTGACTTCTTACTCCTATTTTTGATTTTGTTCTATTCTAGAGACAATATCATATGATAATTGTGTTTCCTTTCGAATTTATTGTAATAAATTAGAAGCTTATGCACGTGACAACCAATTTTTGGGAAATTTTCATTCAATTGACTTATCATCCACAATTGAACTTCCATTTTTTTATTATAGTTCTGCATCTTAACATTATAGTTGGGTTGTAGGCTCACTTTTCTTTGTGGGATAATACGAGTGCCGTCACTCCCATTTTTGGGTCGTGACAGTGTATGCGATTGTGATTGTGACTATTAAATTGGATGACACATCCCAACACATTATTGAATTGGATGTCACATTTCAACACCTTATTAGATCAAATGTCACGTTCTGATATATTATTGGATTAGGTATCATATTCTAACATATTATTGGATCGGATGTCATGTTCTAACACACAATTTGTTTGAGTGTTGGTTCTATGAGACAACCATTGTTGAAATTGTTACGCTGAGATTGATGATCATGAATGTGATATATAAGCATGAATTTTTAAGTTGCTATGATGTCATATGTATTGGTTTACTATGTTAGAGTTGCTTGTCTATACAATAAGTCCAAGTAGTGTAGCGTCAAGGAGGGTAAGTAGTCACTATTTCTAAAATATCACAACTATCTCCGAGCCTGCATTACAAGCTTAATTGATTTTGATGTTATATTGGGCATGGATTAGTTATCAGCTCATCATGTGGTCCTTGATTATTATGCCAAGACCATGACCTTGACATCTCCGGGCTTGCCTTATTTAGTATGCAAAGCTGTGTCAGTCTCATACCCAAAGGGGGTGATTGCTTTTGTTAGTGCTTGACGTTTGATGGATAGGAGTTGCTTATCATATTTGGCTCATGTGCGTGATTGTTCTTAGGAGGTGCCTTCTGTGGAGGAAACAAGAGTGGTGAGAGAGTTCATGTATGTATTTTTGACAGATATGTTGGGTGTTCCTCTATTTTTCCATATACTTGGAGTCGGGTACTAAGACCTTCTCTATACCCCCTTATCAGATGGCTCATGTGCATGATTGTTCTTAGGAGGTGGCTTCTTTGGAGGAAACAAGAGTGGTGAGAGAGTTCATGTATGTATTTTTGACAGATATTTTGGGTGTTTTTCCTCTATTTTTCCATAGACTTGGAGTCGAGTACTAAGACCTTCTCTATACCCACTTATCAGATGGCTCTCGCGAATTGAAGGAGCTTAAGGAGCAGTTGAAGGATTTGCTGAAGAAGGGTTTTATTAGATCCAGTGTTTCACCCTAGGGTTCCCCAAGCTATTTGTGAAGAAGAAGGATGGTTCTATACGGATGTGTATTCATCATTGCCATTGAAAAAATTCACCTTCAAGAACAAATATCCCCTCCCTCGGATAGTTGATTTATTTGATAAGTTATAGGGTGCCTCGGTGTACTCCAAGATTGATTTACGGTCAGGGTATCACCAGTTGAGTGTTTGGGAGTATGACATCTGAAAGACTGGTTTTAGGACTCATTATAGGCACTATGTGTTTGTGGTTATGCCATTTGGGTTTACTAATGCCCCAACTACTTTTATGGAGTAGATGAAGCGGGTATTCATACGTTATGTAGATTCTTTTAGGGTAGTGTTTATTGATAACATATTGAGTTATTTCAAGAATGAGGTGGATCATATTCAACACTTGAGAACTACGCTTCAGAAGTAGAGAAAAGAAAATTTTTAAGCCAAATTCTCCAATTGTAAATTCTGGCTTGAGTTCGTGTCCTTCTTAGGCATATGGTTACAAAAGATGGCATTATGGTGGATTTAGCGAAAGTGGCAGCTGTTTGGCATTAGATGAGACCTATCTCAGTTACTGAGATATAGAGTTTTATTCGGTTGGTAGGGTATTATTAGTAATTCATTTTGAGATTCTCCATTATTGTATCTCTATTGACTTGAATTACCTAGGAAGACATGCCCTTTAGTGGACTAAGGAATGTGAGGCAACCTTCCAAAACCTTAAGAAGTTGTTGTCGTCGGCACATATTTTGGCATCACCTATGTCACACCCCGAGCGGGTACCCTTGGCGTGGCCAGCACTTGAAGAACCATTGTTGATTCTCCAAGAGAACCACTTAGCCTCATCGTCACATCAACTCGATAGCAGAAGAACAAGTCAGAAAGTAAGACATCATATGCAAAAAGATAAATAAGTGCATAACTCTACTGCATCATAGCTTATAATGAAGATAAGTTTAGATACAAAATACTCTACTTCAGTGTCTATGAAGCCTCTACTCAACCATCTAGAATGGTGCCATGACAAGCCATAGACACCCCAATCAAAAGTAAATAAAGTACTCAACAATAAGAAGAAGATAACAGGGCTCCTCTGGAATGTAAGAAGGGCTCACCAACTCTGAATTGTGCTGAACTTGACCTCAATGATGCACGGGATGAAGTCCTCTATCACCTGTATTTGTATCATAAAATGATGCAGGCCTTAATAGATGTCAAATGGAATATACAAATATGTAAAATAGCTCAAGAAAGTAAAGCTCGACTCACTCATCTTGACTCAACAACTCATGCTCAAATCAGTTTATGCAGATTTAGAGTAAATCATGCTTTTAAAATAGGCCTATTAAAATAGACTCATTTTGAAATCTCATTCTTAAATCAATGTTTCTTAGGAGTTTCTCTTAACCGACATCCTCATCACACCACCTTTAATTAGGTGATACATAATGAATCAGCGTCATTCCCACACCCACCCTTAACTTGCCATGGAAAAGGGCGATCAGCTCTCTCTTGGATCCAAAATAAGTGTCCACTTGCGGGACAAGAGTTGCCAGGCTAGATATAATGACTATCCCATGCTGGCAACATAATTCTGTGGGTTAAAGTAGAAGTCTACTCACTCCCTGCTTAGTGCTCGATACTCCTCGCAGACTAAAATATGCTCGACTCCTCAATTAGCTCATCAATCAGATCAAAACTCAATCTCATTGGGGTATCTCATCTAAACTCATCTCAGTCAATCGTTAACTCATTCAACCAATGCAAGGCATCAAGTTTAACTCAGACTCAAACGGGAATTTAGACTCACCCAATTTACTCATCATGTAATGCAAATAAGATATTCATGTGTAGCAATATACATGACTCAATGCAACATGCTCTTCATACTCAATCATGCTCAAATTTCTCTATTCAAAATGCTCATGTTTCATCAACTCAAATTTCCAAGGTGATGAATAGAATCTCATAAGCATTATGTGATTTAGGGTACATATTATCAAGTATGAAATACATATACAAGTCTTATAGTAAAATACTTATGCAATGTAGTAGATTACCTCATGTAATATAATAAAAACTCATGATAGATATAAGGATTTCAATATTAAGATAGTAAAATTTCTCAAAAATCTAAACTCTTTTCCTCAAAATCTTGACTCAAGAAGATGATGAAGGGGCGTGTGAAGGAAGAGATTTCATACTTTGGTAAGCCTTAATACCTAAGAATGAGGGGAAATCAACCTTCAACTCAATCCTTGCTCTTGAATGGAAAACCCTAGCCTCCTCCTCTTGTCCTCTTGCTCTCAAGAACCCTCAAGGTGAAAAAGGGTGAAAAAAATTTTAGGGTTATGTTTCAAGACTTTATACAAGTCTAAATCGTGGAGGGATTTGACAAAAACGAACCGGGATAGACAAAAGTATCCTTCAGTAAAAACTACCGACAGGATCTACAAAACCCCACGTATGACTCGTAGACCGCCCTACGAGTTGTATCTGCTCCTCGTAGGTTAAAAGTCTGAAAATCTTAAATCACTGGAAGTCCTTACGAAACCCCCCGTTATGAGTTGTAGTCTGCAATACGAGTCACGACTGACCTCTCGTAACTGAAGCGCCCCAATATATGAAACACTGGAATTAAGTAGGAAACCTTAGTTTACGAGTTGTGTTGCTCTTTACGAGTCATAACTGCTTCTCATAGATAAGATGACTCTACATTCTGAAACACTACAATTCTATATGAAAGCTGTTCTACGAGTTGTAAAACCCAATACGAGTCGTAGAGGCTCTCATAAACCCTCTACTACATTTTTTCTCAGATTTTCTCAACAACCCTTTACACAAACTCATCCAAATCAAGTAGGAGAAAATTAAGGGGTGTTACATTATCTCCCTTTTGGGATCATTCGTCCTCAAATAAAGAGAAAGATAGGGATTTAGGTCAAGGCATGAATTTCCCTACAACTCTAACAATTAGCCATCTCTCATCTCACTCATCCAATCAACAAATTAAGAAATTCAGCAAGTAATGCAATCAAATGGTCATCAAATCACATCAATTCTCACTCGGACTCTAGAACTCTATCGTCTGTCATATGGAAAGTGAAAGGAGTATTCATGGAATGAAAATTCAAGAATTTAGAAAAATTTCATTACCATTAACTCTCTCATCGTCAGTAGCTAAGAATAAGTGAGGATATCTAGCCTTTATGTACTCCTCCGCCTCCCAATTAGCTTCCTCTACGAATTGGTTCCCCCATAATACTTTGACAAATGCAACCTCTTTAGTTCTTAACTTTCTAACCTGACGATCGAGGATTTGAACAGGAATCTCCTCAAAACTAAAGTTGTCTCTTACTCCGATACTCTCAACAGACACAACTAATTGAGGATCTTCGCAACACTTCTTGAGTATGGAAATATGGAAAACGGGGGTGGATGGCCTCTAACTCTGATGGTAACACTAACTCATACGCCACATTACCCACTCTCTTTATCATCTAATAAGGGCCAATATAACTCGGACTCAACTTCCTTTTCTTTCCAAATCTCATCACACCCTTCATGGGCGACACCTTCAAATACACCCAATCATTAACCTCAAACTCCAAGTCTCTTCTTCTGACATCTGTGTAAGATTTCTTTCAACTCTACGTAGTCCTCAACCTTTCTCGGATGATCTTCACCTTTTTTATAGCTTGGTGAACTAAGTCTGGTCTAATCAACTCTGCTTCACCTACCTCAACCTATCCAATCGGCGACCTACACCTCCTCCCATAGAGTGCTTCATATGGGGCCATTTGAATGCTTGAATGGAAGTTGTTGTAAGCAAACTTTATCAATGGTGAGTGGTCATCCCAATTACCCTTAAAGTCAATTGTGCAGGCCATCAACATATCTTCTGATGTCTAAATAGTGTGCTCAACCTGACCATCTGTGTGAGGGTGAAAAGAAGTACTAAGGAGAACCTTCGTACCCAAACCCTTTTGAAAAGATCACCAACACTAAGCAGGGAATTAAGCTCCTCTATCAGGGATGATGGACAAAAGGACTCCCTGTAATCTAACAATCTCCCTTATGTATAATGGGCATAATCCCCTACAGTTTCTGTTGTCTCGGCTACCAGGAAGTGGGCTGACTGAGTCATCCTATCAACTATCACCCAAATCGAATCATGCTGTCTGTGAGACCTTGGTAAACCTATAACGAAGTCCATGTTGATCATATCCCATTTCCACTCCAGAATCTTAAAATTCTAAGCCACTCCAAATGGCCTTTGGTGCTCAACTTTAACTTGTTGACTATTCAGGCACTTGGAAACTAACTCAGCGATATCCCTATTCATTCCACTCCACCAGTAGATTTCTCTCAAGTCATGGTACATGTTGGTAAATCTTGTATGGATGGAATATTTTGAACTATGGGCCTCTGCCATGATCCTCTCTCGAACACCATCAACATTTGGAACACATAATGCTCCTTGATACCAAAGTACTCTATCTCCCCCTTTGGCAAAAGCCATCACTTTCTGCTTATGCACATCCTCCTTTAGCTATAATAAGATCGGGTCTTGATCTTGCTTCTCTTTCACCTCTACTACTAGGGATGATGCAGGCCCATTGTGCACATGAACTCCTTTTTCGTCAGACTCATCTAGTTGAATTCCCAGTTGGGCTAGTCTATGAGCCTCCTTGGCTAACTCTCTCTTCTTCCCAGCCACATGGGTGGTACTTCCCACGGAAAACCTGCTAAGAGCATCAACAACCACATTAGCTTAAACAGGATGGTACAAGATGCTCATGTCATAGTCCTTGAGCAATTCAAGCCATCTCCTTTTCCTCAAGTTGAGCTCTTGTTAGGTGCAGACATATTGCAGGCTCTTGTGGTCTGTGAATACATCCACATGTGCTCCATACAAATAGTTGTGCCATAGCTTAAGAACGAAAACCACCACTGCCAATTCCAAGTCATGAGTTGGATAATTCTTCTCTTACACCTTAAGTTGTCTAGAAGCATAGGCAATAACCTTTCCTTCTTTGCATTAACACACCTCCCAGTCCACTCTCGAAGTATCATAGTAAATGACAAACCCATCCATTTCATCAGGCAAGGTCAATATAGACACAGTGGTTAACCTCATCTTTAGCTCTTGGAAACTTCTCTCACACTTGTCATACCATTGGAACTTGGCCTTCTTCTGAGTCAATTTGGTCAATGGTGTGGATATGGAGGAAAATCCCTCAACGAACCTCCGATAATGGCCATCTAATCCTAGAAAACTCCTTATCTCGGTCGGTGAGGTTGGCCTTGGCCAATTCTTAACTACCTCAATCTTTTGAGTATTCACTCGAATTCCATCTCAAGAAATCACATGACCTAAGAAATCCACAGATTTAAGCCAAAACTCACACTTAGGAAACTTTGCATGCAACTCATTATCTCGGAATGTCTGCAAAGAGATCGTGAGGTGATGGGCATGCTCCTCCTCATTTCTGGAATACACCAAAATATCACCAATAAACATAATCACGAACATATTAAGATATTGTCTGAATATTGTGTTCATGAATCTATAAAGGCTATAGGTGTATTTGTCAATCCAAAAGACATTACCAAAAACTCAAAGTGACCATATCGGGTTTAGAAAGCCATCTTCAGGATATCACATTCTGTCACCTTCAGCTGATGATAGCCTGATTTGAGGTCTATCTTAGAGAAAACCATAGCACCCTGAAGTTGTTCAAGCAAATCATCAATCCTCGAAAAAGGATACTTATTCTTGATGGTCACCTTATTCAACTGGCGGTAGTCCATACACATTCTCAGAGAACCATCCTTCTTTTGCATGAACAAGACCGGGAAACCCCATGGAGAGACACTCAGCTTTATGAACCTTTTCTCTAACAAATCCCTCAACATCTCATTGAAATCTTTTAGCTTTGTAGGGGTCATTCTATATGGCTGAATATAAATAGGCTAGGTGTCTTGAAGGACATCAATTCCTAAATCGATCTCCCTATCTGGAGGGACTCCGGGAAAATCCTCAGGAAACACATTAGAAAACCCGCTCAAAATCGGGATAGACTCAAGAGAAAGGGGGTTAACTTCATCAGACTTAACTCGCACGAGGTGATAGATACATCCCTTAGATATCAGGTTTCGGGCTTTGAGGTAAGAAATAAACTTACCCTTAGGTTCAACAAAATCTCCTCTCCACTCAATAACAGGCTCATTCGAAAACTAGAACTTAACAGTTCAAGTTCGACAATCAATAGAGGCATATCATGCGTGAAGCTAATCCATACCAAGGAGCACATCAAAATCAACCATCTCCAACTCAATCAAATCAATAAGAGTATCCCTATGATAGATAGACACCACTAATTTTTATAGATCCTCTCAGCTAGAATGAACTCACCAACAGGAGTAGAAATAGAAAATGACTCAAGCAAACGCTCAGAAAGAATTTCAAATATACTCGCCACATATGGCATCACAAAAGAATAAGTTGCAGCCGGATCAAGTAAAGCATAGCAAGGAAAAATAAGGACTCAAAGCATAACCGTCACAACATCTGGTGCAACCTCCTGATCCTGTCAGTTTCCTATCGCATACAGACGGTTTATCCTACCGCCTGCCCCTGGTGCAACGCCTCTTTGATTACCCCTCGCTGGTGGTGCCATCGTAGAAGTCTGGGCCTTGTTGCCCCACAGTGGATACTCCCTCTGAAAGTGACTCGGTTGGCATAACTTGTAGCAAGCATTCCCTCCATCTCTACATTCTCCCAAATGCATCCTACCATATTTCCCATAAGATGGATTCCCTTTATAGCCAAGAGTCGCACTTGCTTGAGACTGTGTACCCTGTGGTCTAAAGTTTGACTGACCTTGAGACCTCTGATCATATCTATGGCTCGAGGCTAGTGCACTGGCTGAAAATGGTACATAGCAAGAGGACCTCTTTTGGAAGTAGGATTTATCTCCGTTACTCTTCTTGCTCTGACTGGGCTCAGGCCCTGCAGATCTGGCCTTCTTACTCAGACGCTCCTCCCTATCTTTCTTTTTGTCTTCCTCTGTCTGTTGGGCATAGACTATCATTCTAGAGATATCCATACCCGGGATCAACAATGCCACCTTGCACTCCCTCTTCACATGTCTTCCCAACCCAGATACAGACTTCATCATCTTTGCCCTTATATCAAGAACCATCGTCGATGTATGCCTGGATAGCTGGATGAATTTCAAGCTATACTCTTTGATAGTCAACCCTCTTGCTTCAACTTCACGAACTCCTCAACCTTATCCTCTCTTAACTCTTGACGAAAGAAGTGATCGATAAAGGCACTCTCAAAAACATCCCAAACAGCGGGCTCAGTATTATCACCTCGAATCTCTTCCCACTAGTTGTACCAAACATTAGCCACATCTTTCAGTTGATAGGTAGCAAGCTCAACTCCCTCAGTCTCATTCTCAATCGCATGCATAGTCTTTAGCACCTTTCACATCTTATCAATGAAATTTTAAGGATCCTCCTCAACCTTAGACCCAGTGTAGATGGATGGGTTCATCCTTAGAAAGTCTCATAATCTGGAGGTAGCTGTTGGCTTATAAGAGCTAGAACTAAGGAATTGTGAACCCTGATTCCCACTCTGGGCAGCTACCAACTAGGTGAGCATAGCAATAGCTCCTACGAAGTCAACCTCTATGGTAAGAGCAGGTGGAGCAGTAGGTGTCACGGGAACACTAGTAGTCCTGGGCAATCAACCTCGGCCCCTCGTTTCCATTTGAGGAGGCACCTTTGAAGTAGGGGTCTCAGCAGTGCTCACTGAAGCATTCCTCTGGGTTACGGTGCATCTAGGAGGCATGATCGGTACTCGCGTAACGCACGAATTAGAAAAAGAATCTTTATAGAATTCTCAACTCTATTGTACGAAATCAAATCATAAGAAAGGATAACAGTTCCTAATGTCCTGTAGCCTCCTTTTTATGAAGTGTGGTGCACAGTACACTCTTCAACAAGACTCTACTAGACACAACTTCATAAACTCCCTAGGACTCTTGAATGCTGTGCTCTGATACCAAGTTTTTCATGCCCCAATTAGGAACCTTTGGCCTAGTCGGGACAAAACTACTTTTGAAAGAGAACCTTATTCCATCTACAGGAGATACTCGTTTATTCAGTATCGGACCATCCAT
>JAPFFP010017849.1:0-16637 GCA_026153255.1 Solanum medicagineum
TTGTTGGGAGCCAAAGTGGTAGTGCATACAGACCAGTTAGCACTGAAATTTTTGATGGCTAAAAAGGATGCAAAACCATGGTTGATAAGATGGGTACTTCTCTTGCAAGAGTTCAATTTTGATGTTATTGATAGAAAAGGAACATAATATTAGGTTGCAGATCATCTATCCAAATTAGAAGATGGGGCAATGTCGAAATTTGATGATGGACTGGAGATAAATGATTCCTTTCCTGATGAAAGAGTGTTGGTTGTATCACATGATCTTATACCCTAGTTTGCAGACTATGCAAATTATTTAGTAAGTGAAATTGTATCACCCGACATAAACACACATCAACGTCAGAAGTTTATGCATGATGTGAGGAAGTTCTTTTGGGATGACCCATATTTATTCTGTGTATGTATTGATAGGATTATTAGTCGTTGTGTCCGTGAGGTGGAAATAATGATCATACTTGAAGCATGCCACTCGTCACTAGTGGGTGGACATCATAGTAGGATTTGAACTGCTCACAAAATTTTACAATGTGGGTATTATTGGCCCACAATCCACCAAGATGCTCATAACTATGCCAAAGCTTGTGTTTGCTGCCAAAGAGAAGGTGGGGTTACGCACAAGCATGAGCTCGCTCTAAATCCTATTATGGTGATTGATTTGTTTGATTTTTGGGGGATAGAATTCATAGGACCATTTATTATCTCACATGAAAACAAGTACATCTTAGTTGCTGTGGATTATGTATCCAAGTGGGTGGAGGCCATAGCTCTACCTAACAATGAGGGTAAAAGTGTCACAACATCCTGAAAAGGAGCATCTTCTCAAGATTTGGTACTCATCAAGCTATCATCAGTGATGTAGGTTCTCACTTTTGCAATAGACTCTTTAAAGATCTTCTTGAGAAGTATGGAGTGAAATATAGGGTGGCGACGCCCTATCATCCCCAAACAAGTGGGCAAGTGGAAGTGTCGAATAGGGAAATTAAACAGATTTTATCTAAGACTGTGAATGAAAACCAAACCGATTGGTCTCTAAAGCTGGATGATGCTTTATAGGCATATCGAACTGCATTCAAGACACCTATTGTCATGTCCTCATATCAACTTGTTTTTGAGAAGGCATGTCATCTACCCTGGAACTTGAGCATAAAGCATTGTGGGCAGGCATTGAAGAAGTTGAATCTAGTTTGGGATGATGCAGCTACCTCTAGATTGAGCCAACTTAATGAGCTTGGTGAGTTTCGCTTAAAAGCATATGACAGCTCGGCCTTGTATAAGCAAAGAATGAAAATAAAATATGACCGTCGCATAGAAAACCCCCAATTCACACCAAAGGACTTGGTTCTGATTTTCAACTCTAGATTAAAGTTGTTCCCTGGGAAGCTCAAATCTAGATGGTTGGGAGCTTTAGGGTAGCACGCGTCTTCAATCATGGGGCCAATGAATTGGAGAGACAAAATGGAGGCACCTTCAAAGTTAATGGCCAAAGAGTCAAGCCGTAACTTGGAAATGTAGAAGAGATCAAGACGATTGAAGAATGGGATCTTAGGGATATCTATGTACTCAAGATAGCTATGTTGTGCCGCGACTATAAATCAGGCACTACTTAGGAGGGAACCCGGGTGGGCAGTTTTGGTGAACGCTCAAGATACGGTTCTATATCAAGGTCAAAGCAATCGTCGAAGTAAAAAAGCTAAGCAAGGTTAAGGTCGAATCCCACAGGGAATAAGGTTCTTTAGCAACTTGGTTCACCAATATTCAATTCAAACATCAACTACTTGATTCTCTAAAAAAGGGGGGTTTGCAATAATTTGTAGAAAATTAAACTAAATTAATAAAAAGGAGACATAATCAAATTGTAGTGCAACTTGGCTAATTGTGTTCCCCATGATTCACTAACTTAAACACCCCGAATAACACAACCTCACTTGGGACATAACATGCAGGATGGTAATTTAGGTTCTTTCAACCCTCTTCTAAAGGTGAAGGTCGAATTTCACTATGGGGCTTGGTCGGCCTCCATAGTGTGCCAAACTAACCATTATCTATTGTCCCAGTCAACGTCTCCTTGGCCAGGTTCAGTTGATTAGACGAGAACGCATCATCGAATTCTGTTAACCATTCCTTTTTCCTAGTTATCACTACTTGGATTGGGATCATCATACTAGGCGTGGTTTAATTTTGGCCACCATTAAACAACATGCAAAATGAATGGAGATGGCTAAACATGTAAATACCCAACTCAAGAGGTGCATATAATCTGGGTTTTCTAAGTTAGATTTTTATGGTTCCCACAACCCCAAGTTGTGGATTTAGCTACTCATGACTTGGGAAAATAAATCAACAATGAACTAAGAAGACATAGTTAATCACTTACCTAAAGAGAATGAAGAATAATAAAACCAACTTTATATTTAGAATCACAAGCTTGAAAGTTGTAATGAATCCACAAGTGAATCTAATCTCCAAATTTGAATCTCCAAAGATATAACCCTAAAAACTACTCTAAACTTTCATGCTCTCTAAGTCTCTCTATGTGCACTCTCTCAAAATCTGTGAAGAACTTGTGCTAAGAACCTAAAATATACTACTTATAGTATTTACAAACAAGAACCTAATTTAATTAGAAAATCTAGTCGGCGTCTGCTACGGCTCATAGTTATGACTCGTAGTGTGCCCTACGAGCGGTAATCGGGCTTTCATAGTCAGCATCTTGCATTTTGGACTCCACTGCTACGATTCACCTCTATGAGTCATAATCTGGTCTATGACTCGTACTGCCTTCTCGTAGTCCACACTTGCATTTCTTGGTCCAATCTTGATCAACACTGGAACTTGCTACTACACCATCCCTTACAACCCGTATAAGGGACTACGGCTCGTGCCTGGGGCTCGTATACTTGAACTTCACATTTTTAGATGTTGCTTTTGAATACTTAAAGTACATATAAGTCCACCTCTACAACTCGCAGATTGGGCTACAACTCGTAAAGGGTCCCGTAGGTCCTAAAATCTGCAAAAGTCTGCAACTTTTCCCAAAATTGAGCCAACCTGTATTTCCTAATAAACAAACACAAAAACACATAAAAAACTATAAAAGTCGCATTGAGAACACATAAAATCCTAAGTTTTAGGCATCAAATGTGTTGCATTTTAACAGCCTATCAACACCCTCAACTTAGCATTGTTGTTTGTCCTCAAGCGGCGACTCAATATAAATAGATAATAAAGCAATACATAGCAATCAACCCAATGACATAAACCATACTCAAATCCAACTCAGGTAACCATATCAGCTTTTTCAAAAAAAAATCATGTAGCTATTTAGAAATTCGCATCATATTGATACATCTGACAACAAAACTATGACAAGAAAAGGAATATCAACAATCCACAATCACTGGACAAGTAAACTGTTGACAATGCAATGCAAACACCCACACAAGAAAGAAGTCCCTTTTAACACGTAAATGAAGATTTCAGAATTTAACCATGGGACTTTGTAAGCATATTCACTCTCATAAATGACATTCATACATGATTACCAATACCATAGGCTTTCTCGTATACTCATGACCCAAACTTTGACTAATTGGGCTAGGATCACTTTAGGACTTTATAACCTTGTAACGTAGGCTCATAGGGCTTTGGTATGACATTTTGGACAACTAGTGACTGCAGGCCAACCTTGAACCATGCTTATTGACACTTTCACCTTGACACTCAATCATTTCCACCTTATTCTCCCTTTCTTCTTCATATTCAAGCTTTTCCTGGTATTTTCTTCACATTTTCAGCTTTTACCTCATTTTCACACACCATTTTGCTTGTTCAACTCATTCTAAGGCATCTTTTTCTTTTTCTTTCACTCAGTACATGATTTTTCTCTTTTTCTTTCTATTTACAACTCAAGACCTCATTTTTGCTATTTTATGCCTATACTAGCCACCCTCAACCTAGGCTTTTCCCCTATATCAAAATGCACAATATCTATTCCCCAAACCAGGGACACTTTTGGCAGCTACCTTCAACTTAGGCTTTTTGCCTAAATCAAGGTTCACATTATTCAAGGATAGACCAGGGCCAATCTCAATGTATTTCACTAAACAATGCTAGGTGTTAAGAAAGAAGTGGTACATGTAAGGCTCAAATATTTTTGACAAGGGATGAATTTCTCATTTGGTTGGTCATTTAAGCTCAAATTGGACTAATTCAAAGAACAAGGGCCTAAGATCCCTTCCTAGTCCATATAATCTCCGGCCCAACTTCAAGTAATAGGGAAAGTTCTGAACACAATTCAAGAACATAACAAAATCATCTCTCACACACGTGACATTGCATACATAGCCAACAAAAACTCACAGATCATGCTTCATGTATCAAATTGCCCTTACTTAATCAAAACGAATATTGCCAAATCATTCAAATATGCAAGGTTACAATATAGCAACTACTCAAAAATTTTGATGGGTACCAATTTTCAAAATATTTCATAAAACATCAAAAACAAGATACATGTCATAAGTTCAGCTACTATATACTACAAATATTATCTAAGACATGTAAACATGTCGGTTCAAAAAAATAAATATCCACGAGGAAAAAGGACACAGGAAAGAAAACCTCAGGATCAAAATTTGGGGTAGGTATGGACTAAAGGCTACTCAGACTTCACCCTAGTCCATAGCTACCCACACCCCATAAAAACAAAAGTATGTTGTCCTCAATGTACAATATCAAAATCAAAATAAATACAAGGGGTCATACCTTATGTTGTCTCCAATGCTGCACTGATTTATTGTCACGGCATGACATATAAGGTTTAATTTCTTATATCTCTTCAAGGTCACACTCTTCCACTGTCTTGATCTCCTCCGTGTCTCCCATGTAAAGTTAGATTGTTTGACCATTGACTTTGAAAGTTCCTCCATATCGTCTCTCCAATTCAATGGCCCCATGACTAAAGACACGTCCTACTCGAAAGGTCCCAATCCATCTAGATTTAAGCTTTCTAGCGAACAACCTTAATCTTAAATTATAGACCAAGACCAAGTCCCTTGGTGCAAACTGACGATTCTCTATACGATGGTCATGTTGAAATTTCATCCTTTTTTTGTACATGTCGAGCTCTCATATGCCTTTAACCAAAATTCATCAAGCTCATTAAGTTGACTCAACCTGGATTGTGCAGCATCATGCCAATCAAGATTCAACTTATTTAATACACACATTTCTTTATGTTCGAGCTCCACCAAAAAATGGCATGCTTTCCCAAATACAAGTTTGTAGGGGGACATGCCAATAATAGTCTTAGACACCTCCACTTGTCCACTCGTTTGAGGTTGATAAGGTGTCGCCACCCTATGTTTCACCAATTACTTTTCAAGAAAATCTTTACTTTAAAGAGTCTGTCGTAAAAGTGAGAACCTCCATCACTGATGATAGCCCGAGGAGTACTAAATCTAGAGAAGATATTCCTTTTGAGGAATATTGTCACACTTTTATATTCATTGTTAGGCAGAGCCACCGCCTCCACCCACTTGGATACATAATCCAAAGCAACCAAGATATACTTGTACCCATGTGAGCTAATAAATGGTCTCATGAAATCTATCCCTCACACATCAAACAACTCAATCACCAAATAGGATTTAGGGTGAGCTCATGTTTACGTGTGACTCCACCTTCTCTTTGGCACCTATCATAAGCTTTGGCATAGTCATGAGCATCTTGCTGGATTTTGGGCCAATAATACCTACATTGCAAAATCTTGTGGGCTGTTCGAATCCCACTATGATGCCCACCCACTAGTTATGAGTGGCATGCTTCAAGTATGCTCATCATTTCCACCTCAGGGACACAGTGACGGATAATCCTATCAGCGCATATGCAAAATAAATTTGGATCATCCCAAAAGAACTTCTTAACATCATGCATAAATTTCCATCTTTGATGCGTGTTTACTTAAGGAGGTACAATGTCACTCACCAGATAGTTTGCATAATTTGGAAACTAAGGTATGAGGTCATGGGATGCTGCCAACTCTCTTTCATGAGGAAAAGAGTCATTTATCTCCAGACCATCATCAATTTACATCATTTCCCCACTGTGATAACCCCTTTTATTAGAACACACTGTACCGGACTCACCCATTCACTGTCAGTAAGTGGGTAGATTACTCTGCATCTAACCACTTGATGTTTTCTTTGTGAACCACCTCTTGTATACGAGGATACAAATGCCTTTGATGTTCGATGCTTGGCTTATATTCATTGACTAACCAAATTTTGTGAGTACATATCTCCGGAGGGATGCAAATAATATCTGCGATAATCCATCCAATAACCCTTTTAAATTGCTTGAGTATTGTTGCATGGGCGTCTGTTTGCTCATCACTGAAATCCGGAGCTATGATGACCGACAAAGTATTGTTCTGTCCCAAGAATGCATACTTTAAGTGTGATGGAAGTGCTTTCAACTTTAACACCAGTGGCACTTCTATAGATGGCTTTGTGGGTGGTGTCTCTCGATTCTGCAAATTTAGCTCCAACTTCGTTTGCTGTCTAGGGCCAAATGACACCTCTAAAGTATTTACTGTCTCTTCATAATTTGGAATGCCATCATTATCAAAGTTCATCAAAACTGCCTCCAAAGTGTCAACACCCAATCGTAGCTCAAGTTGTACCTCTGATTCATCATCATCAATAGTCTCTATAACTAAAACCACCCTTTGATCACAGTCCTCCTTTGTTTGTTGACAAACATTGAACACGACCTCTTCTTTACCAAATCTGAATGTGAGTAGCCCTTTCTCCATGTCAACTAGAGTGCAACTAGTAGCAAAGAAAGGCCTCCCCAAATCTCATTGTCAAGATTAATAAAATCTGCAGGAAATATAAATTTTTCTACGTTTAACAAAACATCATACAGTACTCCCACAGGTTTCTTGATTGTCCTGTCTGCCATTAATAACCGTATCTTTATGTGAATAGGAGTTCCCAACCAAGTTTCTTAAAGATTGCTGGTGGCATTAAGTTGATGTTAGCACCCAAATCACAAAGTTCCCCAGCAAATTCCACCTTTCCTATAGTGCAAGGTGCAGTGAAAGCACCTAGATCTTCACGCTTTTAAGCCAATGACTTGGTAGTGATGGCACTACAATGCTGGAGATCTTTGGAGAGCTCTTAACTCACAGTCCGCTTCTTTATAACCAAGTATTTCATGTACCTTGCATAACCCGACATCTTCTCTAAAGCTTCAATCAAAAGGATGTTTATCGATAATTGCTTTAGCGTTGCAAGGAAGTGCTTGAGCTTGCTTTCCTCCTCCCTCGTATTGATTCTTTTAGGGAAAGAGGAGGAGGTCTTAGGATAGTCTTATGCTTCCTCAACTCGTCAACCACTTCACCTACCCTATTTTTTAGAAAATCATCTCTTCATTCACACCCTTCTCCAAAGTTATCTCTTCATGCCCATTATTCACAATTACCAGCATGGGAGGATCAATTGTACTCTTACCTCCCCTTATTTTGACTGCCACATAGTGCCCATCATTTTTCAGCTTTTGCATCATATTGCTTGGCAATGTACCTTTCTGGCGTTGATTCAATTGAGTAGACACTTGACCAATTTGTTGTTCTAATCGCTTGATGGCCATCGAATGAAACTCTATTTCTTGATTGATACCTGAATTATCAAACTTCATGCCCTTCAAAGTCTCATCTTGTGTTTCGACTTTTTTCAACAATCGGTCAAACATCCCTTCAATAATTGAATTACTTGCCCCGACATCATGATTATGGGGTGGTACATAAGTACCATTCATATAACCATCTCTTCGACCCACTCATTTTTTGGCACCCTATCTCTCTCAAAATAACACCCACGGTTATCTCTATATGCACCCTCTCAGTTGTAGTTCCAACCTTGGTTTTCGAAACCTTACTACCAATAGTCTGAATTGGACCCTTGGGCATTGTCCCGAAAACCTACCACTTGGTTACTAACAAAGCAAGCGTCTTCATGATAATAATGGTCTTCATGCACGGGCCCTCTAGGAGGTTGGTGGACTACTACATGAATTCTCTCTTGACTTTGCTTAACCACCAAGTCCATACTAATGCAAAGTTGAGAAAGTTGTTGTATGATCACCTAGTTGATTTTAGCTTGCTCCAAACTAACATTCACCGCACATGAGCTCCTTGTAGAAGCTTTCTCCCTTTGCCCCCATGCTTTGTTAGTATTTACTACTTGCTCCATTCTTTCTCTATCCTCATGAATGGTTGATCTAAGAACATGCCTCCCATGATAGCATCAGCACAAGCTTGACTATTCTCATCACGAGTCCAATAAAAAATCTCTACTATGCCATCATCCATGATCTTATGGTCTGGAACACTCCTTAAGAACTTTGTAGACCTCTCCTATGTTGTGCTAATGGAATCACCCGACAATTGCTCAAAGTTATTGAATTGATTCTTCAATTTAAGCTTCTTTGACCTTGGAAAGTATCTCTCCAAGAAGGCTCTTTGCAATTCTTCCCAACTAGTGATTGAGCTCTGTGGGAGTTCTGATAGCCAAACTATTGCATTGCCGGTAAGAGATAGAGGGAACACATGCAACCCAATGGCATCAATAGAAATATTTTGCGTATGCATCACACTCTGGCACACAAAAACCACATTATACAGATGGCTATGGGGATCCTCAGAAGGTAGACCCATGAATAAACCATGATTCTGAAGCATCTGGAGCAATCCACTTGACACCATGAACTTAGTATTAGCCGGTAATGGTGGAAACACTATAGCACCAGTAAAGTCCATAACCATAGGATTTAGTCGATATTGGTTCCATCCATAGGCATTCTCGTTTAAATCCCTGAGTTGTGGCCTATTCTCCCTTGGTGGTGGATTGTCGTCTCTATCCTCAACATCATAATTCCTATTTATGGCTTTATTCACCACGACTTTTATATTCGCTTGAGTCATTCTCCTTGCTACATGTTGGATCTCTATATTAATTGGAGCTAAGGGGATGCCTTGGCTCTCTATATTGGGCATACACACCGAGTATATCCTGTAATGAACTAAACCAAAAAAAATAAAAATAAAAGTAAAGTACAAGAGAATTAAGAAATTAACAATTGAATTAAACTACTAGTGAAACCAAATCAATACACATTGTATTCCCTGGCAATAGTGCCATTTTTCTTTGTGAATGCTCAAGATATGCCTCTATTTCAAGGTCAAAGCGATCATCGAAGTAAAAAACCTAATCAAGGTTAGGGTCGAATTGCATAGGTAATACAGTGCTTTAGCAACTTGGTTCACCAATAATCGATTCAAACATCAACTACTTGCTTCTCTAAAAAAGGGGGGGGGGGTTGCAATGATTTGTAGAAAACTAAACTAAACTAATAAAAAAGAGAGAATCAAATTGGAGAGCCACTTGGGTAATTGTGTTCCCTATGATTCATTAACTTAAACACACCAGATAACACAACCTCACTTAGGACATTACGTGCTGGACGGTAATTTAGGTTCTTCCAATCCTCTTCTGTAGGTGAAGGTCCAATTTCATTATGGGGCTTGGTCAGCGTCCATTATTGGCCAAACTAACCATTACCCATTGCCCCAGTAGACCTCTCCTTGGCCAGGTTTTGTTGATTAGATGAGAACATATCATCGAATTTTATTTACTATTCCCTTTTCCTATTCATCACTACCTGGATCGGGATCATGGCACTAGGCGAGGTATAATGTTGACCACCATTGAACAACATGAAAAGTGAAGGTAGATAGCTAATACATGCAAATACCCAACTTAAGAAGTGCAAATAATCCAGATTTTCTAAGTTAGATTCTTATGGTTCCAATAACCCCAAGTTGTGGGTTTAGCTACTCATGACTTGGGAAAATAATCAACAATGAATGAAGAAGATATAGTTAATCACTTACCCAAAGAGAATGAAAAACAATAAAACCCACTTTGTATTTAGAATCACAAGCTTGAAAGTTGTAATGAATCCACAAGTGAATCTAATCTCCAAAGTTGAGTCTTCAAAGATAAAACCCTAAAAACTAATCTAAACTTTTTGTGCCCTCTAACTCTCTCCATGTGTAATCTCTCAAAAACTATGAAAAACTTATGCTAAAAAACTAAAATATACTATTTGTAGTATTTTCACATAAGTCCCTAATTTAATTAAAAAATCTAGTCAAAATCTGCTACTGCTCACAGTTACGACTCGTAGTGTGCCCTAAGAGCCGTAACCAGGATTTTGTGGTCAGCATCTTGTATTTTGGAATTCACTTCTACGATTCACCGCTAAGAGTGGTAGTCTAGCCTATGACTCATATTGACTTCTCGTATTCCGCACTTACATTTCTTGGTCCAATCTTGATTAACACTAGAACTTGCTATTACACCATTCTTTATGACCGTAGAAGGTACTACGACTCATACCTGGGGCTCGTATTGCTAAAATTCACATTTCAGACTTTGGTTTTGAACACTGGAAGTACATACCAGACCACTTCTATGACTCGTAGATTGGACTATGACTCGTAGAGAGTACCATAGGTCCTAAAATCAGCAAACCTCTGCAACTTTCCCAAAATTGAGCAAATCGGTATTTTCCATAATAACAAACACAAAAACACATAAGAACCATAAAAGTTTCATTGAGAACACATAAAATCCTAAATTTTAGGCATCAAATGTGTTGTATTTTGACAGCACATCAGTGGACTGGAGTGAAGTCTGAATCACTTTTTTGGTCCATAACTACCCCAAATTTTGATCTCAAGGTTTTCTTGCTTGTGTTGTTTTTCATCGTGGGTATTAAATTTTTGTTGAACCGTATGTACAGAATGTTTTAAATAATATTTGTCACATGTACTACATGAACTTATGGCATATACAATATTTTGATGATTATTTTGAAATAATTTGAAAATTGGTACCTACCAAAATTTTTTATTAGTAGTTAAATTACAACAATGTATATTTGGGTGTTCGACAATATTTGTCTTGATGAGTGAGGGTAAATGAGATATGAAGCATGATCTGTAAGTTTCTTCTTCACAATATATGCAATGCCATGTGTGAGTAAGCTTATTTTGCTAGATTCATGCGTTTTTTGTGCTAATTTAGAACTTGCGCTGTTACTCTAAGTTAGATGGTAGACTGAATGGATTAAGAGGTAATCCTAGGCCTTCGTTCTTTAATTAGTCCACTTTAGGCTTATATAACCAACCAAATGATGTTTTATTCCTTGTTCCAAATATGTGAGCCTTACATGTACCACTTCTTTTTGAAATACTTAATTAGCTTAGCCTTGTCTAATAATGAACCTTGAGATTGCCTTGGTTTGTCCTTAAGCATTGTGAACCTTGACTGAGGCAAAATGCCTTAGTTGAGGGTGGCTACTAAAAGTAGCCACGGTGTAGCAAATAGATGTTGTATACATCAAAATAGGCTAAAAGCCTAAGTTGAGGGTGGCCGGTATAGAGGTGAAATCACAAAAATAAGGTGGTGAGTTGGAAATAGAGAGAAGAAGAAGAAGAATATGATATATTGGGAGAAGGAAAAAGAAAAGATGCCTTAGATTGAGATTGGAAACAATGTGATTTATGAAAATGAGGCAAAAGCTAAAAAATGAACAGAAAATACTCGAAAAAACTTAAACATGAAGAAAAAAAGGGGAGAATAAGGTGAATTGATTGAGTTGGTAAGGTGAAAGTGATAAAGAAAATGGGGTTCAAGGATGGTCTTTAGTCACTATGTTTCAAAAAATGCCCTACCAAAGCCCCGTGAGCCTACGTTACAAGCCTAGAAAGTCCTAGAGTAATCGTTGTCCGGCTAGTTGATAATTTGAATCATGAGCATAAGGGCAAGCCTATAATATTAGTCAATGTGCATGATTTGTAACTGTGAGTGTATTGGCACAGTCCCAGTGTTAATCATGAAATCATCATTGAGTATGTTACTTGGGACTTCTTTCTGTGTGGGCATTTACATTGCATTGTTAGGACTTGAATTGTTCAGTGATTGTGGATCATTGATATTCAGTTGCTTGTCATAGTTGTGTTTTCAAATGCATCATTATGTCTTGGTTTGCCAAAATAGCTATCTGATACTTATTTGAAAAGTTGGTGTGGGTAGCTGAACTTAAATTGTACAAGATATATACCATTAGTTATGTTCTATATGTTACTGTGTTATCTAGTTAGATTGAGTCATCGCTTGTGAAACGACCCCAAAAGTGCTCAAAAATGTGCCTCGAAAGTGTCCGGAATCGTATTTTCATATATCACAAAATCCGTGTGTGATATCAAAAATCCAACTTCATATTCTTGTTCAAGAGGTCAAAATTAGGGGGAAAAGGGTCTAATCCTCAATTTAAGAGCAACCATATCAAAATTCGAAGTTTCCAAAATTCAAATTCCAAAGAAGAATCTGCGTCGCTTCCGCAATGCTCCTCTGTATAAAAATGTGCCTATTTGTTTGACTCGGTCCAAGACTTCGAAGTCTTGGGCCTAAGTGTTCTCAAATGTGAAAATGCCTATACTTAACCATTTTTCACCCTCATATCATTCTAAACGTTACCCAATACTCACTCAAACAATTAGCCAAGTTTTTCACTGCTAAATTAAAGTCTCAAACCCTTATTCGGAACTAAGGATTTTCTTCAAGGTTCTACTTCAAGCTCAATATCCATCTCCAATCTTCACCAAGTTCATCTCCAAGCTCGGGTATGTGGGTTTATTTCATGGGTTCCTTTCACCCATGATACCCAAGATCATTTTATTCAAAATTGCATGATTGGAAGTTGATTTATTCATAGGTCCTATCTATTATGAAAATCATTGCACACTATGATGGGTTTATGTAACTGTAGCTGTTTAACTATGTTTGGAGCTATGAATAAAGGGTCTATTGTGAGAATTGATGAAGGGTCTTGATGTATATTGTTTGAAGGTGTTACTAAGTATCTATTAACAACTTTAGATTGATTTCTCTAGCATGATTTCACTCTTGAATTGCATGGTTTTACACTAGCATTATACACCCTCTAAGTGTTTGATAAAATGTCCGGTTGTGGATTCTTGAGTAATTGAAGGTCCAATGTATGTCTTATTAGATAAATGACTATATGATGATGAAATGATGGTGAAATAATTATAGATTGATGATAGAATAATGTTGAAAAAGAATGTATGTATATGATGATGAAAGGAGTGTGTGTATATATATATATGTGATGATATATCTCTATATAGTGTTGGGGATGACCAAGCCTAGCTAGGGGATTGAAGGCCTAGGTAACCTATCGAGGGTTTGTACCTTAGTCGCCTAGCTTGGGGGTGGTAGGCCTGGGTAACCTTGTTGGGGGTTATTACCCATCAACCTTGATTGGGTGTTTGTAGTCTATTAACCTCGATGGGGGGGGGGGGTTAGTACTCTATCAACCTCGGTGGGGGGTTTGTACTCCATCAACCTCATGAAGAGGTTAGTACCTCATGCACCTATCCAAGTGGGTAGTAGGCCTTGGCTTGCACTAAAATGGTCACTTCTTACACTGGTATTATGATATATATAAGCCTGGCATTACTTCAAGCATCATTCACACATGTGATATTGCTAGTGTGCTATTCATTGGTTCTGATTATGCATTTTGCCTATGATATTTATCTCTTGTTGCATTTCATCCTACATACTTAGTACATTCAAATGTACTAATGCATTGTCTATGCCTACATGATGTCACCATGTAGGAACTGATGCACCACTTGATCATCCGCCTCCTCCATGTGGCTAGTACAACTTCTATCAAGCTTGTTGGTGACTCCTCCATTCTTGGGATGTTACTTATGATTCCTTGCTATGTATTAAGACTTTCTCTTCGACTTATAATTGACTATGAGCGTGAGCTCAGTTACTTTATCTTGGCCCCTACTCTTATCTTTGTACTAGAGGTGTTGTTGGACATGTTATATACCTATGTTATGAGCTTTGAATCTATTAACTATTGATGTTCATGATATGGAAGTTACCTTTAGTCCCTATTCCTCGTGTTTACATTTATCTCTTATTGTCATTCTAATTACTTCCGACCAAGGATGTGTAATAACATGCTATGAGGATTGTTTGGAGATCTTTCGTCTTCCCCATTCGTCGGTCACGTCTAGGCCCTAGGCTTGGGTCATGACAAAGGTGGTATCAAAGCACTAGGTTGTTAGATCCTCGGAGTTTATCAAACCACGTGGATTAGAGTCTTATTCATGGTTGTGTTGGGCACCACAACTATCAGTAGGGGCTATGAAACATTTTAGGAAATGTTTCCCTTCTTCATGTTCTAAGTCGTGCTATAGAGTTGGATTAATTGTTTCCCCCCTAATGATTGCTCTTTGCTATGCTGGATCATGGCTAATACGAAGGGAAGACGAGCCTACACGCCTGAGGAGCAACCGGCTAATGGAGAGCTTAGGGATGCTCTCAGCTTGCTTGCAGAAGTGGTAGGTAATCAAGCCAACCAAGGGGCCCAATCCCCTCATGCTCCTACACCAGCCTCTCGGGTGAGTGACTTCACAAGAATGAATCCCTCGGAGTTTCATGGGTCAAACGTGAGTGAGGACCCCTAAGAGTATATTGATGAGGTCTATAAAATTTTGTCTATCATGAGTGTTGTGCCAACTGAAAAGGCAGAGTTGGCGGCAAATCAACTCAAATGGGTAGCTCAAATATTGAACAATCAATGGAAGGAAGAGAAGGGAGTTGGCTATGTGATGCTTTGGGAGGAGTTCAAAATGGCTTTTCTTAATTGATTCTTCCCTCTTGAGCTTAGGGAGGATAAGTTGGTGGATTTTATGAATTTGAGACAAGGGTCAATGAGTGTGAGGGAGTATGCCCTCAAGTTTATGAAACTTTCGAAATATGCTCCACATTTGGTGGTCGACTCAATATCTATAATGAACAAATTTGTGATAGGTGTTTCCAACTTGGTTAGTGAAGAATGTTAGTCCGCCATGTTGATTAGTGACATGTACTTGTCACGTTTGATGACCTACGCTGAGCAAATGGAAGAGGAAAAACTGAGGAAGAGAAGGGGCCATGAGACTAAGAGGGCTAGTTTTGAGGGTATGTTCCAAAGGAGTGGCTGGTTCTATCAAGGCCAAAGGCCTACTCATGCATTTGATAAGAGTGTTGCAAATGATCTGAGAGCCCAAGGTGTTAGGGGTGTGGCTCCTATTGATGTGTGTCTGAAGAGTGGTAAGGATCATGATGGCCCATGTTTGAAGAATACTAATGCTTGCTTTGGTTGTGGGAAGTTGGGGCATAAGGCTATAGATTTCCCTCGAAACCACAATAAGGGCAAGGAGGTTCATCTACAAGGTGCTAATACGGTCCCATTTGGAGGTCGACAAGATGGTGCCCCAAGGCACAATCGGTTCTATGGTTTACATGGGAGGCAAGGGGTTGATGAAGTCCCCGATGTTGTTACAATTTTGTTGAAAATCTTTGACTTTGATGTGTACGTATTGATTGATCCAGGTGCTACCTTTTCCTTTATTACCCCCTTTGTTGCCCAAAAGTTCTATGTTGACTTCGAGTTGTTGCATAAGTCATATGAGATATCTACTCTTATTAGTGCATCTATTATTTCAAGGAAAGTTTATAGAAGTTGTCCTATTTGAATTTTGCATAAAGTTTTGCCTTAAGATCTTGTTGAGTTAGACATGGTGGATTTTGATATCATTCTTAAGATGGATTGGTTGCATGCCTACTATTCTTCTATTGATTGTAGAACCCATAGGGTCAAATTCCATTTTCCAAATGAACCCGTCCTTGAGCGGGAAAGTCAAGATGTGGTGGTCAAGGCGTAGATTCATCTCTTGCATTAAAGCTCCTAAGTTGATCTCTAAGGGGTGTCTTCACCATCTTGTGAGGGTTAGGGAAGTGGAGTCTAAAGTCCTTCCTATAGAGTCAGTTTTGGTTGTAAATGAGCTTCTTAATATCTTCCCAAATTGACCTTCTGGGTATTCCTCTCGAAAGGGAAATAGACTTTGGAATAGACCTCCTCCTCGATACTCAACCTATCTCTATTCCCCCTTACTGTATGGTCCCGAGGGAGTTGAAAGAACAATTATGGGACTTGTTGGAGAAGGAATTTATTAGACCTAGCTAATCACCTTGGGGTGATCCAGTGTGGTTTGTGAAAAAGAAGGATGGGTCCTTTAGGATGTGTATTGACTGTTGACAACTCAATAGGGTCACCATCAAGAATAAGTATGTTCTTCCAAGGATTGATGACTTTTTTGACCAATTCCAAGAGGCTATCCATTTTTCTAAGATTGATCTTCAGTCCAGGTATCATCAAGTGAAAGTGATGGAGTGTGATATTCCCAAGATGGCCTTCTAGACTAGATATGGGCATTATGAGTTTGTTATGATGTATTTTGGGTTGAGAAATGCACCGACCATCTTCATGGATCTAATGAATAGGGTATTTAATGTCACGCCCAAGTCCCGTTAGGGCGGACTGGCACCCGTTGCCAATAAGGCCCGGGAGAACCAACCTATATCTATACACTTTCTATACACATTATAATGGATTTCCACATTTGACATGCCT
>JAPFFP010017860.1:0-16636 GCA_026153255.1 Solanum medicagineum
ATATCCCTTATAATATGTATAGAAAGCGCATAGTTTTAGGTTGGTTCTTCCGAGCCTTATCGGCAACGAGTGCTAGTCCGCCCTAACGGGACTTTGGGGCGTGACATGATCCTCCTCCTCGCGGCTAGTACTTCTACCCAAAGCTAGTTGGTGAGTCTGCAATTCTCGGGAAAATGACTTTGATCATATTATATGTATCAAGACTTTGTATTCTTTATTGTATACTTTTGATTGTGCGGGCGAGCTTGGTTAATTTTCTTGGCCCCCGCTCTTATCTATATAGTAGAGGTGTTGTTGGACAAGTTATGCAATTATGTTTTGACCCTTAACTTTCTTGATTTAATAATGTATTATGTTATGGAAGGCTTCTACTTAGCCCATTTTTACCCTTTTTTCTACTCATATCAATGTTGGTTAATGCTTCCATGACCTAGGATGTGTAATGATATTTAAAGAGGCATTTGGAGTTCTTTCGGGTTCCCCACTCGCCGTGTCACATCTAGTCCCTAGTATTGGGTCGTGACAAACTTAGTATCAAAGTACTAGGTTGTTAATGGTACTCGGTATCAAACACATCTCCTCTGTTAGAGTCCTTTTCGTTGTTGTGTTGTGCACCACAACTATGAGCAAGAGCATATGAGGCGTTTTAGGAAATGTTTTCCTTATTCATGTTCGAATTCATGGTATAGAATTAAAGTAATGTTTGTCCCCCCTAACGATTGTTCTTTACTATGCTAGATCATGCCTAACTTAAGAGGAAGAAGGGCCCGCACTCCCGAGGAACAACCAGCTCATGGTGAGCTCCATGATGCTCTCACTTTTCTAGCACAAGTTGTGGCTAACCAAGTAAACCAAGGGGCCCAAGCCCCTCATGCTCCTATACCGGCATCTCGGGTGAGGGATTTTATGAGGATGAACCCACTAGAGTTCTATGGTTCTAAGGTGGGTGAGGACCCTCAAAAACTCATTGCTTAAAAGGTTTTTGGCTATCATGGGTGTTCGGTTAGAAGAAAAGGTGGAGTTGGCGGCTTACCAACTTAAGGGGGTGGCACAAATATGGTATACTCAATGGAAGGAGGAGAAGGTGAACAACAATGTGGTGTTATGGGAGTAGTTTAAGGTGGCCTTTCTTAATCAGCTCTTCCCTATTGAGCTTAGGGAAGCCAAAATAATAGAGTTCATGAATTTCAAACTAGGGGCAATGAGTGTGATGGACTATGCCCTCAACTTCAACCAACTCTCTAAATATGCTCGTCACTTGGTTGTTGACCCAAGGGCTAGAATGAACAAGTTTGTGACGAGTGTGTCCGATTTAGTGAATGAGGAGTGTCGGGCTGCAATGTTGATTAACGACATGGACTTATCTCGCTTGATGACCTATGCCAAACAATTGGAGGGTGAGAAATTGAGAAAGAGAAGAGGTAATGAGGCCAAGAGGGTCCATTTTGATGGTAGGTTCCAAAGTCCTAAAAGTGGACGGTTTCATCAAGGAGAAGGGTCCTCTAATGGTACTAGAGGAAGGCTTGCTAATGACATCCCAAGGGCCCAAAGTGATGGTGTTATGGGTCCCAATGCTATGTGTCATCAATGTGGTAAGGGTCATGGTGGCCCATGCTTTAGATGTACCAGTGGTTGTTATGGTTATGGGGAAATAAGGCATTAGATGATAGATTGCCCTCCTAATCGCAACAAGGGTAAGGATGTTCGTCCACAAGGCCGGGGGGCTAATGCGGTTCCTTTGGGGAGGGGTGGTCAATAACATGGTGCCCCAAGGAATAATTGGTTCTATACACTCTAACAGAGGCAAGGGATTGATGATGTTCCTGATGTTGTCACCAGTATGTTAAAAGTCTTTGATTTTGATGTGTATGCATTGATTGATCCGTCTTTCTTTGATTACCCCCTTTGTTGCAAAAAAGTTTCATGTTGAACCCGAATTGTTATGTCAGCCATATGAGGTGTCTACTCCCATTGGTGCATCAATTGTTTCTACTAGAGTCTATAAAAATTGCCCCATTTGTATTTTGCATAAATTGTTGCCATGTTATTTTGTTGAGTTGGACATGTTAGATTTTGACATTATTCTTCTGATGGATTAGTTAGGTACATACTATATCTCTATTGATTGTAGAATCCATAGGGTCAAATTCAAATTCCCAAATTAACCCTTTCTTGAGTGGGAGAGTCATGGTGTGGTGGTCAAGGGTAGATTCATCTCATGCATGAAGCCCATAAGTTGATCTGTAAGGGGTATCTCTATCAACTTATGAGGGTTAGGGACGTGGAGTCCAAGGCCCTTCCTATTGAGCCGGTTCAAGTGGTAAATGTGTTCCTAGATGTTTTCCCAACTGACCTTCCCGGTCTTCACCCCGAAAGGGAAATTGATTTTGGTATAGACCTCCTTCACGATACTCAACCCATTTCTATTCCCCTTACAGTATGGCCCTGGCGGAGTTAAAGAAGCTGAAAGAGCAATTAAGGGATTTGTTAGAGAAGGGTTTTATTAGGCATAGCCAACCACCTTAGGGTTCACCGGTGTTGTTTGTGAAGAAGAAAGATGGCTCCCTTAGAATGTGTATTGACTATAGGTAAATCAATAGGGTCACCATAAAGAATAAGTATCCTCTCTAAGGATTGATGATTTGTTTGACAAATTTCAAGGGGCTATTCACTTCTCCAAGTTTGATCTTTGGCTCGAGTACCATCAACTGAAGGAGAGGAAGTGTGAAATTCCTAAGACGGCCTTCCGGATTAGATATGGGCATTATGAATATGTTGTGATATCTTTTGGGTTGACCAATGCCCCGGCTATCTTCATGGATTTTATGAATAGGGTCTTCAAACCCTACTTTGATTTATTTGTTTTGGTCCTAATATATGATATTTTGATCTACTGACATAGTGAGTAGGAGCATAAGGGTAATTTGAGGGTAGTGCTACAAAGATTAAGGGAAGAGAAGTATGCCAAGTATGAAAAATGTGAATTTTTGTTAAAAAAGGTTGCCTTTCTAGGTCATGTGGTGTCGAGGGATGATATTAAGGTGTATTAATCTCTTCCCACTTCCAAGTAGGAATCTCTAATTCTTGGGCTAGGCCACTTGGACTTTGATGCTCGCGTTGACTCGTTGGCTACTATGACAATGGGATACAAATTTGGAAATATCCCTCTTCATACATCCCCACCAATACACCTCTCTTAAATCTCTATACATCTTAGTAGAATAGTGGTGGTGAATAGAACAGGAAGAACCATGAGCCTCATCAAGTAATCTTTCTCTCAAGCCATCAACACAAGGCACACATAGCGTACCTTGGTATCTAAGGGCACCATCTCCCCTTGGGAGAAAACCTCCACCTTACCATCTTTTACCAATGCCTTCAATTCTAACAATGTGGGGTCAAGATCTTGCTTAGCTTTCACCTCCTCAACCACTGAAGATTTAGAACCATCAAATACCACATTACTCCTATTATCCACCTCTTCCAACCTAACCCCATATCTTGCCAACCGATGGACCTCCCTAGCCACCCTTTTGCCACTATAATCAACATGAACTAGGCTACCCATAGACATCCTACTCAAAGTATTTGCCACCACATTAGCTTTACCGGGATGATAATGCACACTCATATCATAATCTTTATGAAGTTCTTACCACCTCCTTTGTCTCAAATTGGGATCTTTTTGAGTGAAGACATGTTGGAGACTGTTATGATTTGAAAACACATCAACATGCACCCCATACAAATAGTGATGCTAAATTTGTAAAGCAATGACCACGGCGGCTAATTCAAATCATGGGTAGGATAATTGTTCTCATGTACTTTGAGTTGTATAGAAGCATAGGCTATCACCTTAATATTAAGCATCAACCCATAACCCAAACCAACTCTAGAAGCATCACAATACACAACGAACCATTCTAGCCCTTCTAATAGTGACAATATAGGAGCGGACACAAGCTTATCTTTCAATGTTTGGAAACTCTTTTCACACTAATCAATCCACACAAACATAGCCTTCTATTGAGTCAACGTATTCATTGGAGAAGCAATAGAATACAAACATTCGATAGTAACCTGCTAGGCCCAAGATGCTCCTAATATCCGACGGGGTCAATGGTCTAGGCCAATTTCTAATCACATCAGTCCTTGTTGGGTTACCCAACACTAGAAAGGTTTTGAATTCCATTGGGTTTTAGGTTGATATGATGACGAAATCGACTCACTTTCTACTGGTTAAGACCACATATGGGGCTGAAGGTTATGCTAGGTTATAGATTCATGATTTGGTGAGGTTGCATGGGGTTCCTTTGTACATTATATCGGATCATGGTGCTCAATTTACTTCACATTTTTAGAGGCCCTTCCAAAAGGGGCTTGGCACAAAAGTTAATATTAGTACGACCTTTCACCCTTAAACGGATGAACAAGCTGAAAGAACTATCAAAACTCTTACGGACATGCTTAGGGTGTATATTGGAATTTAAAGATAGTTAGGATAATCATCTTCCATTGATTGAGTATGCTTATAATAATAGCTACCTTTCTAGCATCGATATGGCTTCTATGGTAGACGTTCTAGATCACCGATCAGGGGGTTTAAGGTTGGATAGGTGGCTTTGTTGGGACCAAATCTTGTTATGGAGGCTCTAGAGAAGGTTAGGATCATTAGAGAAAGGTTGAAGATGGCCCAAAGTCGCCAAAAGTCCTATGCTCAGGAGAAGAGATCTTGAATTCAGAGTAGGTGATTAGGTCTATTTAAAGGTGTCACCCGTGAACGGTGTGGTTCATTTTAGTAAGAATGGCAAGTTGAGCCCATGATATGTCGGCCCCTATAAGGTAATGAGGAGGATTGGCAAGGTGTCTTAAGAGTTGCAATTTCCTAGTGAGATTGATTTGGTTCATCAGGTCTTTCATGTATCCATGTTGAGAAAATGTGTGGGAGACCCTAATAATAAATGCGCCTCTTGATGTTGTGGGTTTTTCTGAAGACAAATTGACTTATGAAGAGGTTCCAGTTCATATTATTGATAGACAAGTGAAGCCGTTGAGGAACAAGGATGTGGCTTCTGTTAAGCTCCTTTCAAGGAATCAACAAGTTGAAAGTGCTACATGGGAGGCCGAAGCGGACATGCAAAAGCGATATCCTTATATATTCCATTTTATTCAAGCCTAAGGTACTAATGCTAGTCCTCGTTATGATCTCAAGTCTTAAGTTCATCCCTTATATCATTGCATACATTCATGTTTAAATTGACAAATTCATGATGATTTTACACTTATACTGAGATTTTTTGAAATAATATTTAAGTGCATTCTTGCATCCTTTTGTGGGCTGAAATTTTCATGTTTACGTCTCTCAAATACCTTTCTTTGACATTTGCATATGAATGTTCCCAAGGGGAGATATTGAAACGAATCCAAAAAGTGCTCGAAACTGTACCTTCAGGAGTGCCCGGAATCGTAATTTCATATATCTCAAAATACATGCGTGATATCGAAACTTTAGCTTCATATTCTAGATCAGGAGGAAAAATTGAGTGGTAAATGGATCTAACCCCAATTTTAGAGGAAACAAATCACAATTTTGATTTTTCAAAAATCGAATTCCAAAGAGCTCTCCACGCTCGTAGTGTGATGCACCAAGGGCGCGCCACAGTGTTAAATTGTTGCTTATTTTTAGTTCGGTCCAAGACTTTAAGGTCTTGGGCCTAAGTCCTCCCATACGTGAAAATACCTAAACTTAGCCAAATTTTGCCTTCATATCATACAAGACATTCCCCATTACTATCTCAAACACTTAGACTAATATTTCTCTCAAAATTCAAGTGTCCAAATCTCTTCCTAATCTCAAGGAATTCATCCAAGCATCAAGTCTCCATTCTAATTTTCATCAAGAATTTTTCAATGTCATGGTATGTGGGTTTCAACCATTGGGTTTTTCCTCCCATGGTGCCTAAGCTTCCTTTTTACCTAAGTTGCATGATTTCAAGTTGATTTACATATGAGTGTTACATTTTATGAATTATACTATGTACTATATTAGGGTTTCATAAACTTGTGACTATTTCAGCATGTTTTAAGCTATGAATCTATGGGCTATTGTTTGACTTGATAAAGTTGTATGAGGGTATTATCAAGTGTTGGTGGGTAGTTTTAAATTGGATTTTCTTGCATGATTTCACTTTTCAATTGTATGATCTTACACTAGCCTTACACACCCACCAAATATTTGATAAAATGTTTGGTTATGGATTCATGAACTATTGGTGATCCATTGAATGACCTATGATTTGAGTAATTCTATGTTGTTTAAAGGAAGGTATTTATATGATGATTTCATAAAAATGTCTGTTGTGATGAAAGTTGACCAATTGCCTAGTTCGGGGGGTAGTAGGCCTAAACTACCATGTTGAGGGGTATATTCCTCAACCGCCTGCCATGGGGATGGTAGACACGTGCTACAACAATGAGAGGTATAGACCTTATTCACCTAGCTTAAGGGGTCGTAGGCTCGTGCTACCATATTGAGGAGTATATATCTCATTCGCCTAGCTCAAGGGGTGGTAGGCCTATGCTAACACATTGGGGCGTATATACCTCAATTGCCTCACCAAGGAGGTAGTAGGCCTTGGTTATCTAATGATGGTCACCTTTTTCACATGTAATATATTCTATGTAAGCATGTGTTGCTTCAAGTATCATTCATTCATGTCATATTGCTAATATGCTATCTTTTTCGTATGATATTACATTTCGCCATGTGCCTATCTCTTGTTGCATTGCATGGTACATACTAAGTACATCAAATGTACTAACGCATACTCTATGACTACATGATGTTACGATATAGGGACCGGAACACCGATTGATGATCGTCATTCCTCATAGCTAGTACTTCTATCCAAAGCTAGTTTGTGAGTCCTCAATTCTGGGGACAATGACTTTGATCTTATGATATGTATTAAGGATCTCTTTTCTTTATTGTATACTTTTGACTATAAGGGTGAGCCAGGTTGCTTGTTTTGGTCCCCGCTCTTATCTATGTAGTAGAGGTGTTGTTGGACAAGTTATGCAATTATGTTATGAGCCTTGACTATCTTGATTTAATGATGTCTTATTTTATGAAAGGCCTTCCCTTAGCCCCTTTTTGCCCTTATTTCTACTCTGATCAATGTTTTTTAATGCTTCCGCGACCATGGATGTGCAATGATATGTAAAGATGCTTGTTTGGGGTTCCTTTTGTTGCCCATTCACCGTGTCATGTCTAGGCCCTAGGTTTGGGTTATGACACAAGTTAAGATCCCTTTGTGTGAACACATATTGCAAACTCTTGTGATCGGTGAAAACATTAATATGCACCCTATACAAATAGTGTCTCCAAATTTTCAAAGCAAATACCACCGACACTAAATTAAGATCATGATTTGGGTCATTACGCTCATGCACCTTCAATTATCTTGATTTATAAGCTATAAACTTACCATGTTTCATAACTACACAACCTAACCCAATTCGAGAAGTATCACAATATACTACAAATCAATCTAGGCTATCTGGTAAAGTCAAAATAAGAGCCGATGTAGGTCAATCCTTCAAAGTCTGAAAACTCTTCTTTTACTCATTCGACTACACAAGCTTAACCTTCTTTTGAATCAACTTAGTCAAGAGAGATGCAATAGATGAGAACCCTTCAACAAATCTCCAATAATGGCCAGCCAACCCTAGAAAACTCCAAATATCTCAAGGAGTCAATGGTCTAGGCCAATTCTTCAAGGCCTTAATCTTCTTCGGGCCAACCTTAATACCATCACCAGACACCACATGACAAATATAAGCTATTTCACTTAACAAAATCTCACATTTGGTAAGCTTAGCCTACAACTTCTTCACCCTCAAATTATCCACATTCTCCTGCTTACTTTGGGAATAAATAAGATTATCATCAATGAAAACAACTAAAAAACTATCAATGAATAGCTTGAACACCTGATTCATAAGATCCATAAATACAGTCGAAAAATTAGTCAATAAAAATGACATTACCATAAATTAAAAGTGCCTATACCTAGTTCGGAAAGCCGTCTTAGGAATATCACACTCCCTAATCTTTAACTGGTGGTAACCGGAACGAAGGTCAATCTTTGAGAAATGGGTAGCCCCTCGAAGTTGATCAAACAAATAATCGATTCTAGCCTACAGATAGTTATTCTTAATGGTTACCTTATTCAATTACCTAAAATCAATAAACATTCGAAGAGATCTCTCTTTCTTTCTTACAAATAACACTGGAGTAGCCCATGAAGATATACTTAATGACACCTTTCCCCAACAAATCATTCAACTCAGTCAGTGCCATACGATAAGGCGGAATAGATATTGGTTGAGTATCTGGGAGAAGATCTATGTCAACGTCCACTACCCTTTCGGGAGGAGTACGGGGCAAGTCTTTCGGCAACACATCCTGAAAGTCTTTCACTATCAGGATTGATGCAAGAGTAAGTGACTCAGACCCCACATCATTGACCCTCACAATATGATAAATACACCCCTTGGAGATCATCTTTCGGGCCTTAAGGTAGGATACAAACCCACCCTTAGTAGTGGAGTCACTACCCTTTGATTTAAGAACGGGCTCATTTGGAAGTTGGAACTTGACCTTCCATGTTCTACAATCTATAGAGGCATATGATTCATACAACCAATCCATCCCGAGAATCATATCAAAATCAAACATCCCAAGTTCAACAAGATCATACGAAAAGACTTTATGTAAGACAACCCTGATAAACTCTATTAGCAATCACAGATTCACCAATAGGGGTATAGACAAAAAAGGGCTCCCTTCAAATTTTGAGACTTAAACCAAACTTAACAGCCAACACAGGAGTCACAAAAGAAAAATTTTCACCCGGATCAAGCAATGCATAAACATCAAAATCAAAGACTTTTAACGTACAAGTCACAACATCTGAAGCTTCTTCTATTTCCTGTTGAGCATGCCAAGCATAGAACCTGTTATGTCATGGGGAAACACCTGGTTGAGCTCTTGGTTGACCTTGACAACCTTGAGCCACTTGACCCTGCCATTTCTGAGCATTCATTGGACAATCAACAATCTTATGGTTCTTGTCACCACACTTGTAGCATACACCCGTCTCCTTCCAACAAACACCCACATGATTCTTTCCACACTTGTCATAATGGTAACCATGGTCCACCACCCCTGCTGCCTTAAGAGGAGGCACTCTATTATTAACAACTTGATCATTAAAACCTTGGCCCTTCTGGAAGCGAATATAACCACTACCCTTTGAGTTGGAGAATCTACCATCATAACGGTCTCTCTTGGTATCATGTACCCTCTACTCCTTAAGCTTTTCCTCTTCTATCTATTTGACATATACCATGACTCTGGAGATGTCCATATCTTGAGTAAGCATGGTTGTACGACATTGTTTCACAGGGACATCAGAGATACTAGAAACAAACTGGTGCATTCTTGCATAAGGGTCAACCACATGTGTTGGAGCATACTTGGAGATCATAGTGAACTTCAGGGCATAATCCCTCACACTCATACCACCCTATTTGAGGTTGACAAACTCATTCATCTTGGCTTCCCTAAGCTCAAGTGGAAAGTAACAATACAGAAAGACAAACTCAAACTCTTCCCAATTCATGACTTTACCACAAACCATTTCTATCGACCATTAGGTGTACCACACTTGAAGCATGTCTTTCAAATAATAAGCAGGTAACTCAATTGTCTCTTTAGAAGTGACACCCATAATATTCAGCATCTTAGTGAGCTCGTCAATGAACTCTTGAGCATCCTTAGTAGCCTTTGATCGATAAAACTCAAGAGGATTCATATGGGTGAAATCCTTTACCCTAGAAACCGAGGTGGGATACCGATAAAGCTTAGGCTGCCTAGTTTGAGAAGTCACCACCTGGCAAGCATGGCCAAGGTTGTACGGAATTTACCATTAGCGATAGTCTCTTTCATATACCTTTGAGGTGCTTGACCCTTCTATGCATTGCTCAAACAAATGAAAAAGAATAAAGGAAGTCAATCTCATAAACTCCATTGTGCTTCCGCATCTCCAAGGTGGATGAGGTGATCTTCTTTTAATATTTCCTTGGATTAAGACATAATCTGTTTGAATCTAGACCAACATTAGCATCGCTCATACAGGGAAAACATATGCAATGGTAGCTCAAAGCAAGTGATGTCTAACTGTCAAAGTACTTCTACAACATCACAGAAATAGTTACCATCAAATTTAGCAGGCAAATATATATCTATTGCCAGATTCCACATTTCAGTATCGATCCCATTTAAAATGCCAGAACACCTGAATGATAAGATAACCCATTTAAAAAGCTTTATTAGGATAACAGATATCAAAAAATAATAATAGTAATAAAGCAAAGTAAAAGAGAGAGAAAATTATAGTAATTGGCATGATATTAAATATGTCACATGCTAATTTCTACAGAGATTCAGAAAGAGAGGCTGAAGCAGGATTCGTGAAACAGAGATTAATGTAACAAGGAAATATTATTAATGGAAAGTGCTGAAGACATTACTTATCACAGTTTCTCATCAAAGCACCAGAAAGCCATCCAGAACAGAGTGTCTCCTTGAGATAGGTTCGTGTACTGAAATTAAGAAGACAAATTAAAGAAAGAAGATAGTTTTTGTTTTTGATGGCATAATGAATGAAGATAGTTCATATATCCTTTTTCTTTGGGGACAAAAGTACTGTTGGATAGTTCATTTAACTTGTATTTAGTGGCAGGAGAAATGCAATTCCAAGAGCTGTTACAAGCTCAGTATAGCCTGTATTAGATTTATGAGTGAAAACTGAAGAATTTTTCCCAAGTTTCAGACTTAAAACCAGACATAAGGAAGAAAAAAAGTTGGTACGAGCAAATTGTAGTTATTAGGTACAGATCACCTTTTCCTTCATTTCCTTTAACTTCAATGATTTTTGCATTTGATTGTACATAAAATCCCGTATCTGTTAATAATCTAACCAAAAACTTAAATTGTTCAATAATTTGTTTAGTTAATTCTGTCATTCTGCACTACTTCACTAAGGGGCAAATAATTAGAAAAGGACACAAGTCAACAAGACTTGTATCAGTTATTCAGTCCGAAAACTGCTGCTTTTACTTTTGGTGCCTCTTATCTACTTCATATCCATTTGAAACATGCTTATATCTCCAAGTTACAAAAGAACATAGTTCCAAATCAGTCTAAAATGCCTTATTTAGAGTGTGAGTCATCTTATTTTGCGAAACACACTGTACGTCTTCCCAAAGTAAATCCAGAATAGGGAACATTTACATTTGAAGTTGTTTATACTAAATTGTGTTAGTTTTATTTGATAGCTATTCCTGTTGCACTTGATATCTGTTGTAGAAATAGATCAGAATATTTTTATCTTTCAAGCCTTTTATGATAACTTTTAGTGGTGCTTTATAGAATATTTAATATATTCTCCACATCCTTCTCATCTTTAATCTCTTTCCAAGTGATTGCATCTAGCATGTTCGCATATTTCTTGACAAAATGGAATCATTAAACGAAAAGTAGACTTATAGAACAGGTTGCAAATAACTTATCCATCTTCATTTTCCTTTCTTTTTCGTGTTGATATTCCCACTAATTGTTACAAAATCAATTGGAAGACTTCCTTTGTTTTGCAGCACAGAAGAACTCAGCTGATTCTATATCAAGATCAAACTCAATTTCAGCTTTCATGATATGTATAGCTGTACAATCTTTGCAGAATCTCACCTTTGGACATGAAAAAGGCAAGTCTATGTTTATTTAGGCATTTCCGTTTTCAAAATCTTATAAAGGTTGTGATCCCACTACAAACAAATACTTCATCTTAGTCGGTGTAACTTCATTGAGAGTTTTCCTTATTTCTTACTCATTTGATTCTATATCAAGGTCAAACTCATTCAGCTTATAGATTTGGAGTAGGATGAGTCACAACTCATTACCATGAGAAGATACATCAATCGATTTTTTACAAGTCCTCTTTGCAGAGGTATCCAGTCTATTCCCAATCCTTGTACTATTTCAATTTCATAAGTTAGCACTATTTATCACCTTCACATCATGTTCTTGTTACAAACTTATCCACTTTCCAATGACTCATCTTAGCTGGGACTAGGCTATGGTTGAGAAAATGACTGATTTACATGGAAATGGGTACTTAAGGACATAGTTTGTTTCTCATAGGTAAAAGCTATAGTTGGATTTTGTTGGATGTTGACAGTAACGATAAGACCAGATAAGAAGATTGATAGTCTTAAAGCTTGACTGTTTATCAAAGAATATAATCAGTTTTATGAGTCTTTTCCAGTTGGCCAAAATTGCACTTGTTTCTAAGGCACCATTTTCCATTGATCACTCTATCAGTTGGGATCAAAAATACTTTCCTTCATGGAGAACTTGCTGAAGAAGTCAATGTGCGCAACCATGTAAAATTTCCTACTCCGAGTAAGCAAAGATTGTTCTCTTGCTAAGTTGAACTAGCCAAACAATTTGTAACTCGTTTTAAAACATCTTCCAGTGCTTCTACAAGGATGGCAACTAGGCAAGAATTTGATTAAATTAATTCCATCAGGTTGTGATTCAGGTGATTTGGTGATTCACCATATTAAAAATATAAAGTTGCAACTGGAGAATAATCTCTTATTTTGCTTGTGCAAAAGAGGTGGTACAAATGAGATGATACAAGAAGCAAAACAGGGGAAGTAAGAACATGAATAACGAGGTTAAAGTTCTTGTTAGAGGAAAAGGGAGGAGATGTAACAACTGGACTGATTAATTTAATTTATGAAGAAAACGGTTAAGAGTAGGGAGAAATAAAAAGGGAAATTGGCTGATAAAACTGGATCAATGTCAATTGGGGAAAATTAATTTCACATCAGAAAGAGCAAACCTTGTAGGCAAAATTAAGTAGCTGCGTTAGATTTAGCTAACTTACAGTATAGCATTGCTGTATACTATGCCACCTTTCAACAAACTTAACCTCTCTGGATTATGGCCAAGTGTGCGATCATCTACAGCCTGTCACATTGAGAATAAAGCAATTTATTCAGGGTAGAGGAGAACAGTACCCAAAGATAAAAGAAACACACAAATAAGTGGCTGCAAGACTGTAATATAACACATTCAGAGCTTTAAACCACTTCACAGAAGCATTAGCTTCCTGCTAATACCTTAAAACTGGGAAAACAACATAGACTGCACTACTTATGATAACTAAATCTTCAATAAATGAGGACACCTTGTCTTCAGTAGCATAGGCAGATCCATCAAGACCAAACTTACTGAGTAGCTCTTGTCTGTCAAAGAAATTAGAGGAAGACCATGAGAAGAATTTGGTAAATCTAAAAGACTTATTTGCATCAGACTCAGCTACTAACTATTAGGTTCACATCCTTCTAGTTTTAGCTTAGCAGCAGACTGAATCATGGCTTTTTTAAGAAACCAAAGGGAAAAAAAAACTACAACAATTTTACTCTGTTACGTAGCTGGTTCAAAGTGTTATCAAGCAATGAAAGCAAAACAGAGTTAGAGAAGGAGTATGTATATTGGACAGATCAAATGCCTGCAGTTTTGATAGAACTAAGAATAGCCTTTTATATGAGGATATGGGACACATGGATATTCATTGTTATGCAGATGCAGACTGGGCAGGATCTCCCTCTAATCGCAGGTCTACTTCTGGATATTGTGTTCTTATCGGAGGAAATATGATCTCTTGGAAAAGTAAGAAACAGAATGTGGTGGCTCGGTCTAGTGCAGAAGCAGAGTATCAAGCCATAGCCAATGCAACTTGTGAACTCATATGGCTCAAGCAACTTTTGCAGGAACACAAGTTCTGCGAGGTGTCACCTATGAAGCTTGTATCTGACAACCAGGCTGCCTTACATATTGCTTCCAACCCAGTATTCCATGAGAGGACTAAACATATTGAGATTGACTGTCATTTCATTAGAGAAAAGTTGGTTGAAGGTGTTATCATAACAGAATTTGTTAATTCCAATGATCAGCTTGCAGATGTTTTTACCAAATCATTAAAGAGTCCTCGGATACAATATATTTGTAACAAGCTTGGTGCATATGATATATATGCTCCAGCTCGAGGGGGAGTGTTAGAATAGTGTTAGAATAGTACTGTAGCAGTACTGTAGCAACGGCTATAGACACTGTAGCAACGGTCGGGGCACTGTAGCAGGCACTGTAGCAATGGTCGGGGCACTGTAGCAGGCACTGTAGCAACGGCCATAAACGGCTAGAAACGGCCATTAAGGACTTGTATATATAGGAGGGCCATTCTCATTTGTTAAGCATCCAATCCAAGCATCTCTCTAAACAAAAATTTCTCTCAATTTAATTTTCTCACTCTTTTCTCTATTTCTCACCGTCAATACCGATAACGTGGCCACTAGCTACTTCCCGTCATAAAAGAAGCTCAGCCCAAAGCAAGCTAGGTGGCAAGACTTCTTGCCAGAGTTTGACTATGAGTGGGAGTACAAATCGGGCAAAGGTAATGTTGTGGCCAATGCACTAAGCAGGAAGTCCGAGCTTGCCGTTATCACTACAGCCCGTTGCAACATAAAAGACGCCATCAGGAAGGACTTGCAACACGATCAGAAGCAAAGCAACTTATGGAGCTAGTTACGCAAGGCAAGACGAGATGCTTCAGGGCAGAGGACGGACTACTGCTCATCGTCGGGCGAAGCATCTATATACCCAAATTTGAATCTATCAGGCGACGAATCATAAAGAAGAGCCATGACACATTATGGGCCAGACACCCAAGGCAGCAACGCACGAGGGCACTAATTGAGGCCATCTATTATTGGCCACATATGCGAGAAGGTATTGAGCATTATGTGCAGACTTGTCTTGTGTGCCAACAAGACAAAGTGGAGCAACGACAACTTGGAGGACTCTTGGAGCCATTACCGATACCGGAGCGTTCATAGGAGAGCGTGACTTTGGACTTCATAACTTGTTTGCCAAAGTGTGATGGGTATGGGACAATTATAGTCGTGGTGGACAGTTCTCTAAGTATGCTAATTTCATGCCTGCTACAGCAGGATGCATCCCTAGGAGGCTTTCAAGCTATTTTCAAGAACGTGACGAAGTATTGGGGGTTGCCAAGACATATCAATAGCGACAAAGTCCCGCGCTTCACAATGAACTTTTGGAGAGAGTTGTTCGAAATTCTTGGTAAGGAGTTACACTTCTCCACTAGTTTCCACCCGCAGACGGACAACCAGACAGAAAGAGTCAATGCCTTGTTGAAGTGCTATCTTAGGAAGTTTGTGAGCTCTCACCAAAGTGATTGGGCGAAGTTGCAAGATGTAGCGCAATTCTCGTATAACTTGCAGCAGAGTGAGGCCGCTGGAAGGCCACCATTTGAGTTTGCCACAGGCCAACATACAACTCTGCATTCACTATTGGTCGACTTTGAAGGAAAGAGTTTGAGGGCTTATCACATGGTCAAAGGCTTTTGAGGAGCGGCCTGACGCTCCCAAGTCCTACTTGGACAAGGTAGCAAAGAAGATGAAGAAATTTGCCGACCACAGTGTCGTACCACAAATTACAGGATTGGAGACTTGGTCTTAGTCAAGTTCAATCCAAGGAAATTCAAGGCATTGTAAGGCGTGCATCAGAACTTAGTACAGAAGTATGAGGGCCTATTCAGGATCGTTGCCAAGGTAGGCAATATCTCTTATAAGTTGGAGCTGCCATTGAATCTCAAGGTCATCCTGTCTTTCATGCCAACGTTCTCAAGCCATACCATGAAGACAAGGATGATCTCAGCCGAGGACAATCAAGTCGGGCGCCTATCACAATCACAGCCTCTTATGACCGAGACCTTGAGGCCATTATCAACTACAAAGCCAAGCAAAAATAGGGACAATCTGCCACTGCTATGTTCCCCGTTCATGGGTAGGGACAATCTCCGGAGGAGGCCACATAGGAACAATACGAGGATTTATGGTAATTTAAAGACAAGGTCCAAGAATTCTTGCAGCAGCAGTGCGTTGCGATCGTCACCACAACAGGTGAGGGAGAATGTTACGACCCACCTCTTGAAGAACACAAAGGGGGGAAAAATAGGTTTTTGGAAGACTCTGGAACATTGTAGATGTCACTTGAAGGTCCTTAGAAATCTCGACTTGTAAAGTCTTCTAGAGAAACCATGAAAAAGTAAATAGAGAGGGACTTGTAAAGTAACTATTATTTACAATTTGAATCGGAATGAATAATATAAATAGAGGATGTCATTCACTTCTCAAACCATCTAGAAAGTTGTAAGCAATCTTCCAAGTTATAAGACAAGTCTTCTCTACAAAGCTCTCTTGTCTTCTTCGATCTAGCGTTTCCTTAGCGATCCAAATTGAATAGGCTTAGTTGAGCTTGCAAATAGTGAAAGAATGTGAGTAAGTTGCCAAATGCCGCATGGAAGTCTTATTCGAATTCTAAATCCATGACACCAAGGTCAAATCCTGTAGAGAAAAATAAAGGAAAAAGGAACACAAATGATTTACGAGGTTCGGCAAGTGGTGCCTACGTCCTCGGGCT
>JAPFFP010017881.1:0-16634 GCA_026153255.1 Solanum medicagineum
ATATATGTATTGTAAATGTATTATATTAATATTTATTTTGATCAAAAAATTGCATTATGTGTTAACAACAAATTACGCATGTAATATAAATGTATTATACTTTTGTATAAAAATGAATTTACATGCAATATAGATGCATTATAAGTGTCTTAAAATGTACTAGGCTTGTTTTAATCAAAGAAAATCTAAACTATATTAATACTGAATTATACATATATTAAGATTAATGTATATAGTTATAAATAGTAAATAACTTTTAAATAGGGTATATTTTGATAAGTTTTTCGTAGTAGTAACCTTAAAACTCAAATCAAAAATAAAATCAATATTAATACTAGAAAAAAGAAAAAAAGAATTAATTCAACACTAAGAATGACAATGATAATGAATATTTGTTCATTGGTTTTATATTGGTTTAGACAATTAAAATACAAAATCTCATTTTAATTTTTCTTTAATGTTTACTCATGTAATTAATAAATACTTGTTATACTTACTTTCATGATTTAATAATTTAACATTATAATATTTTTACTATGACTTATTTAGCATGATTTAGTATTTTAAAATTACAATCATTTTTATTATCACTTATTTATTTACAATATTTATTTTATGTGATCTCATTATTAATTTCTTATTGAATATTTTTGTGTTTTCACTAATATCATATTTTGTGCTTTTCTTAAAAAATTATCCTAAAAATTTCTATTTTAGTAGGATTAAAGCAATCCTACAAGTTAGTTTATGTTTTTATGAATACTTTTATGAAAAATTCAAAAAAAAAAAAAAAAAAAAAAAAAAAACTGAAAAACACAAGAATTTAAAAAAAAAACTAAAAAAATTGAAAACCCGAAATAACCCAAGGTTTAATAGTTGGATTTGGTTTACATATTTAAAAATTTGACACAAATAATTTAATTTAATATTTAAAAAATCCAAAACAACTCAATCCCCGTACTACTAGACTATTTACAATAAAATAGGAGCGGGACTCAGGTGAACAATGCCAAGTGCAAATGAGTTCGAGCGAGGAAAGATCGATTTGGTCATTGGATTAATTTTCTTACTATTTTAAGGTCTCCCTCATTCAGAAAATGTGACTCGGCTGCAAATTTTAAAGGAGATCTACAGTCGACAAACGGCCAGGAAACATGCACAGAAACAATGGATGGATTAGAGACTAGATTGTCCTCCTTTTCTTTTCCTTAACCTATTTAACATTCTGCTGCTGTTGCAGATAAATTATTTGCATAAATGGAGACAACAAGGGAAGCAAGCACCACTGAAAATCAACGATCTCATTTGTCGAAGCATTTACATTTGGCATGAATTTACCAATACTGCAAAGGATGGGTTCTGTCAAAACTTGAATTTACATAAACCCAGCTTCATATATTTAAGTTCCAGCATCACAACTATCATATCTTTTTATATCTTACAGTATGTACACAAATATGAACTCCACAGGCAAACGAACTCTGAATGTGACATGGCAGCTGCTATCAAACAAACCACAGGCTTCCGGTATTATTACATGTGGGTCCTCCACTAACCGTTTCTTCTCGACCAGTTCCGATGATTTCATCCGGACAGCAGTAATCTCGAGCAAAGAATAATGGGAATGGTATGCAAATACCATTCTGTGCAATGCCCCAAGTGAGCAGCACTTCAAAGTCGGTTGTCGATGATTTTTATTTGCATGGCTTCTCCATTTCTATATCATAAGATGAAAGCAGCTGCCTCTGCATCAAGACTAAACTATCAATTTCAGATGAAGACTAGCAAATAATTATTCCTCCGAAGATGAGAGAAGCCAGGGGAAATGTATAAGACAAGTAAAATAACAAACCAATAAGGGCGACTTTTACATACAAGGAATTGGCTGCTCCACTGAGATTAGCTCTGATACTGGTCAATGCATACTTAGATGACGGGCACATGGACTTATAAGCATGGATGGCTGAGATTGTTTTTATAACTTGTTCTTTATTTTTTTTTATGTATTATTTAATTTATCGTAAACCTGATCCATTATTAATTGGAAAGAAACACCCCTCCCCCAGTAAGATAGGAGTGGCTTCAGTGGTGGACAAGATGAGAGAAGTGAGATTCCGATAGTTTGGACATGTGACGCGGAGATGGGTAGACATCCCAGTGAGGAGGTGCAAGAGGTTGGATGTAATAGGCATGAGCAGAGGTAGACTGAGAAGAGGCAATTAGACAAAACATAGCGCAACTTCAATTATCGAGGATAGAACCTTAGATAGGAGAGTATAGAGATCTTGCATTCGAATAGAAAGTTAGTAGGTAGTGGAGTATTGCCTTGCTTTCGAGGCTTCAGATTTGTTGGTGTCTGTCGCAAACTAAGACCTATTCTTCTTAATTTCTAGTTTTTGATTTCTATCATCATCTTTTTAGTATGTTTCGGCTACTACACTAATTGTTGCTATTCAAATTCTCTTGTAGGTTTTACACTGCAGCTCCTATAAATAGTAGTGTCTTTGTCACTGTTTCCTTCTTTTTATATCTAAGAGAAAAAGGAATTATAAAAAATTGCAGCAGTTGAGTGGAGGGTCTTTCGAAAACAGCGTCTCTACCTCTCACGAGATAGTGGTAAGACATGCCTACACCCTCCCCTTCCAAGACTAAACTTGTGGGATTTCACTGGTATGCTGTTGTTGCGTAATAATTATTCTTCTTTTTTGAGTTTGGTTCTATTGTTCACTATGTATGTCTATACACATTCTTATTATTATTTTGTACAAAAGATTAACATGTATTTTTGTTACTTTTGAAGTATAATGGATAACCTTGAGAAAAACATTTACGATATTGGACTCCACGAAATTCTACAAAATAAGCCTCAAAAGTATATTGGTCTTGAGCCTAAAATTAGGCTTGAATTATAGTGATGCGGATGCAATTACCATTTATAACGAGTTCACACGAAAAATTGTTATTTGTACTCGTAAAGAGTACATAAACACAAAGAAGAAATTAGGTTACGTAACTACAAGAAGGATTACGTGTTACAAATAAGGTTTTCGTGGAGATGAAAATTAAATAACACAAGTAAAAAATCGATGAACAGAAAGTCAAGCTCATATTATTGTTACACGTCAACCATCGGAAAAGTATCAGATTACTAGAGTCGACATTGAACATAATCATACTCTTGTCACTCCATCAATGGTTCACATGTTGTCATCTCATAGGATAATTAACAAAGTAGAAGCTCAAGAAATTTGATCTGGCAGAAGATGCCGGATTAATGACTAAAGCAAATTATGAGTCTTGAAGTGGGAGGTCGAAAAAAATTTGGATTATACTAGGCAAGATCAGAAAAATTATCTTTGAACTAAACGGCAAAATTATGAAAGGTGGTGAAGCAGATAATACGTTTTTTCATGATGTATGATAATTTTCTTAGTTATATTACCATTCTGAAACTTATTTTATTAGTTTGGAAGACGTGCACATTTACCCTTTACTATTATTTTCATTTTCATTTAGGAGCATTGTTATTTTGAAAGGAAGAAAATGGAAGATCCTTCTCTCTTTTTCGCAGTACAATTAGATATTGATGATATGATCACCAAATATTGTTTGGTCAAACTCAAAGATGATCATGGACTAAGACATTTTTGGAGATGTGATCTCGTTTTATACCACTTATCAAACAAATAGAGAATATAGACCTTTGGCTAGCTCTGTGGGATGGAATAATCACAGAAAACTGGTAATTTTTGGAGGTGCATTAATGTATAACGAGACTTTTGGCTCTGTCTAATGGTTGTTTGAAACATATTATAGAGCGGCACCTAGGAAAAAAACCATGTGCAACAGTCAAGATCCTGCTATGTGTTTGCTGTTGCAATAGTCATGCCTAAAGTTCATCATAGATTGTGTGTTTGTCAATGAAACAAAATGCAGCTACATACCTTAATCAGGTATACAAAAGGTATGCCTCTATTCGTGGTGATTTTAGAAAATGCATTATCAAAATATGAGGATGAAAAAGAACTTTTAGATGCATGGAATAATAGGCTTGACAGAGAAAATCTACATGAAAATGGACGGTTGCAAGGGATACATGCACTGAGGAAAAAAATATTTGCAGCATATGAAAGACATTTTCAAGTGCTATGAATAGCAAACAATTGACTAAGAGCCTAAATAGTGATTTAAAGGATTACTTGCAGTCTGACTATAATTTGATGCAAGTTTTCAAGCATTATGACTGTGTTTTTGGGCTAGAAGATACTTGTAAAGCAACACAACGGTTGCCAGTGCTTAAAGTGAAGGTAACTATTTTGGCTCATGCTAGGGAGGTATATACACCCAAATATTTTTTAAAGACTCCAATCTGAATATATCTGATCTTTGTCAATTAGGATGAATGGTTGTGGAAAAAAAAAAAGAGCAAACCATATATCAATTATCACGTACATGGAAGAGGTAGGCAATAAAATATCTTGTTCTTGCATCAAGGGATTGTGTTTGCGAGGATAAAAGGTATAATGAGCTAGAAGATACTTGTAAAGCATCACAACGGTTGCCACTGCTAAAAGTGAAGGTAACTATTTTGGCTCGTGCTAGGGAGGTATATACACCCAAATGTTTTTTAAAGATTCCAATCTGAATATATCTGATCTTTGTTAATTAGGATGAATGGTTGTGAAAATTAAAAAAAGGCAAACCATATATCAATTATCACGTACATGGTTAGCAGGAACGGAAGAGGTAGGCAATACAATATTTTGTTCCAGCATCAAGTTTGGGTTCATAGGTATACTTTGCAGTCATGCAATAAGGATTCTTGATGTGGTGAGAGAAGTTGCAAGAATTTCATTCGTGTACATTTTGAGGATGTGGATGGAAAATGCAAAGGCCGACAACATTAAAAAAATTCATGGGCAAAACATAAAAGAAGATCCAAAGTTGATGCAAACAAACCCATATGAAGCCCTTTGTCCTATATTAGAATAGAACAAAAGCTTCTGAAGCAGATGAAGGCTTTAATCTAGCTGTAGCATATGCTAATGAGCTAAGTTCAAAATTTGATCAAATTATGGAGGTTACAAGTTCATCCAGAGATAGTCAGCTAGGGAGCATCCAAAATGAACATAATGACAAGGAAATTTTGGTACAAGCCAAGGAATTAAGAAGGAAGGATGGATTGCATCCCACAAAAGAGAGAACTAAAGGTTGTCTTAAGTTGAATTCAAAGAATAAGAAAGCTCGAGGAAAGAAGTCGACCTCTACTCACGAAGATGGATCCTCACAAATTTATCATACTGCTGGACTTGATGATGCTGGTCGTTTCAATTAGGTACTTTGATTTTTCAAATTCAATAGTAGAAATACATTAAGAAATTATACAATCGTTTATTTCTTCTTTACTCGTTTATGTTAGTAGGGTTCAATATTTAATAGAAACACTATTTACAACTTTGATACAAGAGCGCTCTAAGTGTTGCTAATGCAAACTTGTCCCAAAAATCAGAATTATCTTCTCTTTTGATGGCATATCCTAATTTTACTCAAATGTTGACAGTAATAAAAAGACATTTTTATATTTAAATGTGTATTTGCCAAGCAATTCTTTTTTCATTGATCTTATTTTTGTGTGTACAAGAACCTTTGGTTTTCATACTGTTAGAATAGGAATAGGATTCCTATTTAGAATTGGAATAGGAATAGGATTCCTATTTAGAATTGGAATAGGAATAGGTAAATACTATCCTACTTAGAATAGGAATAGGAATAACAATATTATATAGAATCCTACTTGGAAAAGGATTATATTATAGTATCCTAGTTAGAAAAGGAGTCTAATATAGTATCTATAAATAGGGTCTCAATGTGACAATGTAGACAACAATTTAATAATATTTTTTCTCATATTTCTCACATGGTATCAGAACTTCTACGGTCTCGATAGAAAATCAAAGAGATTCCACTGCCGGCGAGCGGCTATGACGCATATATGCCGCCCGTCTGGCCAATGATTATGTTAGCAAAAAAAAAAAAAAATACATTAGGTCACTTTGCGCCAATTTTCCGTGACTTTCTAGGGTTGTTTTGTGTCAACCCCACATCTGTCAACGTTTGTGTAGCACCGTGCTATCATTCCAGTGACTACTTTTTTTATATATAATTTGTGTAGCACCGTGTCATCTTTTCGTTGACTACTTTTTCATATTTATCATGTGTAGCGCCGTGCCATCTTGCCGATGACTACTTTCTCACATTCGATTTGTGTAGCACCGCACATCTCTCCAGACTACTTCTCATATTCAATTTGTGTAGTGCCGTGAATTTTTCGAACTACTTTCTCATATCTGAGTTGCATAGCACTGTGTTTTTTGGTGACTCAGATTTGATTTGCGTAGTTCCATTCGTCTTTTCAGTGACTCATCAAATCTAGTTTGCGTAGGGTCGTGCCATCATTCCAGCCTTATCCATACAATTTCTCTTTTGTCGTAGGGTCATGCCGTCAATATGATCCTACCTATATAATTTCTATTTTCCAATAGGGTCGTGACATCATTACGACCCTACCTATATAATTCTCGTCTCAGTAGGGTCGTGTCATCATTCCGATCCTGCCCATATAATTTTATTTCTCAATTTGTGACCACTTTCATCCATCAAATCTAATAATTTGGTGCATAAGCAAGTTTCGAGCAGTTCTAAAGTGACTTTCTTAGTGTAATTTCGAGATGACCCATATTGTCATTCTCCATTGACCTTTTGATCAGTTGAGCATTAAGAATGTTTTTCTCCATGATCATCTCGAGGAAGAAATCTATATGGAGCAACTACCTGATTTTGTTGCTCAAGGGGAGTTAAATAGACTTGTATGTCAATTGTGTAGGTCACTCTATGATCTAAAACAGTCTTCTCAACCTTGGCTTGGAAAGTTCAACACTGTACTTCAGGAATTTATCTTTCTGTGTTTTATCAACATTATGCATCAAGTTCAGTATTTCATAAGAAGACCAAGCACATTGAGATTGACTAGGCATCAAATTCAGTATTTCATGAGAAGACTAAACACATTGCATATTGATTGTCAATTTTGTGAAGTCGGATGATCAACTTGCAAATATCTTACCAAGTCTTCATCGACCATCGTATTAATTATATCCGTCACAAGCTAGGTCCTTATGATTTGTGTGCACCAGCTTAAGGGGGAGTGTTAGAATAGGAATAGGATTCCTATTTAGAATTGGAATAGGAATAGGTAAATACTATCCTACTTAGAATAACAATATTATATAGAATCCTACTTGGAAAAGGATTATATTATAGTATTCTAGTTGGAAAAGGAGTCTAATATAGGATCTATATATAGGGTCTCAATGTAATAATATAGACAATAATTCAATAATATTTTTCCTCATATTTCTCACACATAATTTTCAACATTTACATAATTCTTCCTCTCTTCCTCGTGATCAGGTGAGTTCTAGTAATTTTTCCTTTCTAACTTTTATCATAGATTAATTTATTAGTCTATTAAAATTATTTATTTTTGATCGGCATATAATTCAAAAACTGAATAAACCATAATTGTTTACGGGAAAAGGATGGAGTTAGATATATTTTAAGTTGTCTTACTAGTTGAAGTTTGATTTTGTCTTTGTGTCTAAAGGTTTGAAACACTAATTTAAACTTCTTTGTTTTTGCTTCTATGGTTGATGATTTGATAGATTGTTTCAAGAAATTTATAAAAATAAGTCGAGAATTCTCCATCTTTTGAGTCCTAGGATAAGGATAATAATTTCGGGATAAAATTTGGAATTAACTTTATCCCATATTTGGTGTGAGATATTATCTAATTCTGGGACTATCTTGTCCCACCATTTGCACTAAAATGATGGGATTACTATCACATATGAAAGATGGAATAAAAAAGTCTCATGGGATCCCAACTTATCCCATTCATTGCACCAACTTGTTAATCTATCACTTTAATTAATTGTACATTTTTCATTTTATCAATTTGTAACCTTGTCTAATTTTCTACATATGTGAAACTTAATCATTTAGTTCTACTAAATAATATCCTAGTAAGTATAGTAACTAAACAATATTTAAATGTAAAGAGGGAAAAAAAATGACAGCTTTATGCTTTGTCAAAGAGCATAGCTTTCAATGTCTATTTTGGTTACTTTTGGTAGAAGATAAGTAATGTTTGATTTTGGTGGGTAAAAATAATAAGGCAGGGGTGGGTGTTTCTACCAATTAATTGAGGTAACTTGGAAATTGGCTCAATCTTACCATTACTAAAACAATTCAATGAAAATAGAGAACAGGTCAAAAAACAATCTCAACCATAGCAAGTTAGAAAACAATCTCAACTGTAGATGTTTACATGTCTATATGTCAGTCATCTAGGTATGCATTGACAAGAACTGGAGCAGACTTTACCCATAAGAAACTAATACATCTAAATCCCCACTTGTGGGATTTTACTGGGTATGTTGTTGTTGTTGTTATTGTTGTAAACTAATACATCTAAATACAACATCCTAACACTTACCTGAACGCAAAGTCAGATTTTTTAATCAGGTTTAGTTAAAGAAAGGCTTTTATAGTGCTAATCCAAATATGATGGAAAGGTCGGTGGAGAAATTGGTTAGTTAAAGCACTTGGGCTGGAAAGGTAGTAAGATACCGTAAAAGCTTATGTAGTGAGGTACATGCTCCCAGAACAGTTGTAAGAAGGAAGTGTAAGTCCTAAGATAAGCGTAAAGATGTCGTGGATAGTAACAAGAAATGTGGTGCTATAGGAACGAGAAAATGACCAAAATAGACCTTAATGTATGAGAGTTGAATAGATATTTAAGTGCCTATAAATCATCTTATTACAGACACAATGGGAAGTTCAAAGTTGATTTGTTACTAAATATTAAAAAGGTGTCATTCTCTTTTGGACTAGATAAAAAGGAAGAGTGAATAGTAAGATATCTTTCTAATCCATCACAAAGTCTGTCCCAAGTTTTATACCTTCCAGCAAGGTATCACTAGGACAGCCCACCATCATCTTATTACAGATAAACTGGGACAGATGGAGTACCACTTAACCTATGCAAAAATTGAAAACCTTTGGTTCTAAATCATAAAACTGCCAACTCTTCTCCAAAATTCGGTCAAACGTAATTGTGAAAAACCATGCTTCACAATGACCAGAAAAGGCTGAAACAGTCATCTAAATCCAATGAAGGGCACATTAACATAATAATATAGGTATGGTGCTGTCAAAACAATCACCACAAAAGCTGAAACAGGAAAACAAACCTACTGGAACAAGGAAACAAAAGAAATTTTTTGACTGAGTGGGCTACAAATACAGCATAAAGCAGCTGGTCAGTAAACGTAAACGACTCAAATCTCCACTGAGATTATAGGTCTTCTGCCAAGTGAGAAAGAAGAGATTCGAGAATGTGAGACAAGTGACAACTACGCCTAGAAATTCTTTAAAATGAATTATGAAATACACGTATACATTACTCTGACATGGAACAATATAGCTAATCCAAAATTGAGTCTGGAGCCAAAAGGGCAACAAATTTGTTGAAATGTTCTGAAAGGGAAACTATTCTTTTTTTTCATACCAAAACGGTAAAGGAGCAGGGGCCCGTGCGCCTTTACTCCTGTGCCATCACATCGTCAACAGACGGAAGGAAAAGGCTGCTCAAGCAAGGCGCTTTGTGGTAAATCTCATGTCTAATTAACAGTAATCATCAAGAATAGTAAATCATAGGACACTTATAAGACGTGGAATGAGCCTTAAAGTTTAAATCTTTACCCGTTTTCTATTTGTTGAAGTAATGTTTTGAATCTTTGAAATGCTATATGGTCGAACATCCAAAAACAATGATATATAATATAATAATAGAAAGGTCGTGACCTGTGTTGAGCAAACATACCAAGACAACCAACTCTCAATCAAAATTCCATTTGAAAAGTTAGTATGTTAAGCATCAGCACCTTTTTAACCATAAGGCCTACATTTCAAGTTTGTTGATAAAGTTCTTCCAGTTAATCATCATATTGCAGTCATAGGTCGACACCCCTCTTTTAGTCCAACTTTCACAAATTAAACATAAACTCCACACGGAAAATTTCCTGCAAGACAACCACCACAAATGCAACACATTTTCTCTAAAACAAAAATTAAAATTAAAAAACACAAATAAAAATCTTCAAAATATTTGTTAAAAGAAGAGAATCTTACCACGATAAACATGACTGAAGCCCAAGTACCTGCCTTTTCTTATTGCTCTAGTTAACAAAATGGACCCTCATACCTTTTCTTGTTAGATTTGGTCCGGCATTACAAGGAGTGACGCTAGTAAGGCTATGTCAATCTGTGTAAAAGACATGATCATAAAAAACAAATATAGAATGCACATTAATTTCTAGACCTCACATCCAAAATTAGTAGTAAAAGTAAGATTAAAAGAAAAGATAAATAGATCATCACAAAGCCAAATCTTCTTTATTTATTTTTTTTGGATAACCGAGAAATCCATTTGTAGCCCGTCTTTTTGACTAATCACAACCTTTTAAACTCAGTAGATAATGGATCAGCCCCTTGCTGATTAAAAAATGTTTAAGGTTACCAGAAGCAATGAAAATCAAACCATAAACGGCATGCATGCATAAAAAAGATATTCAAAAATGTATGTATATTGAACAATTAAACTAACACCAAGAATTCGAACCTTGTAAATGACAATTGAGTTTGAAATTTTTTAAGATTTGAAAACCAATATCTTTATTTCATATTCGTTATAAGATGTATCATTCTGCTTAGACAAACATATATTGCTTGTAATTCTCTCATTATATATTGAAAAGAAAAACAGGGGAAGAGAGAGAACAAAAAATCGCAGGCTAATCAAGTCACTGGAAAGAAACACACATCCAATATATATAACTGAAAGAAATGGTCAAAGCTCACTGAAGAAGCTAGTAAAGAGGACCTGTACAACAAAAAAGAGTCTAAACTGTAATTTGATAATTGAGAGAGAGGAACTAATTAAACCAAAATGAACCTGGAAATTGGCTTGTCCAAGTGCATTATTCTTAGCTTGCTAACATGAAGTGCAGTAAACATGTGTACTCCAAAATATCCTTGGAGAAACCAAACTGTGCACTTAAAATTAAACCAAGTGCACAGTTTGGTTTCATAATAATGTATCTTTACTTCTGTAGTGAAGATATACACACAGTGGTGCATAACTTGTGAAACCACAATCAAGCAAATGGAGAAGTTGGCCAAGCATTTCAAAGGTTTGGATTACTTGATCTTTGCAAGGATAGATGCTTTCCTAAATGAACATCCGAAATTACAGGTGAGGATACTAAATACTTTACTCTTTCGATTTAAATTGATACAATGCTCAGATCCTTAATGCTTAAGATGAAAAAATTTCACGTCTAAGTATTTGTCCAGACAACAACAGCTACTTATTGGTCACAAACAAGTTGGGTCCATGATTCTCCATTTAAATTCATCTCAAACCAACATTATGCAGAATATGCATCAAGTTACATCTCCCTGTAGCATCCCTAGATATATGACATAACGTCGTGTTTTCCACCTTGGAGAAGTGGATTGAGTATAGATCAAGGAATAGACAATTCCCGAAAAGGGATAAATTACAAACCATCTCCCTAGAATTTACTTCAAGATCACTAACAAAAGAACTAGATGGATGTTCTGTGATACACACAATGCTGGTATGATATGTTTTTTGCCAGATAGTTGCTTTCACCAAAAGCTGAGATCAATATCTTCAAGATATTTGACTGTGGACTATGTTATTGACACACAATTTCATCTTTACATATTCAACTTAGTGATCCAGATAAGGGACAGGCACAAGTCTCCTCTACCACCGTTCCTTTCCATCAGTTCAGAGGATCCTTCCATCTAACTCTTGTTCACTCTATGTGTCCACTGCATGGGTTCTTCTGGTAGCCAACAGCAGATAATACCTAATTGAAATCTGTTACATTATTTGTACCTTGAAATAATCTTGCATCAATTCTATCATTTTTTATTTGTGCTACAAAAACAGTACAATTTTATCTTGTCTATACCATAAAACTGAAAAGAGAGAGTCCCATTTTTATGTTGATGATTTTGGCCACAAGAAACATCTTGAAATGCATCATAGTAAGGAATTAAACGAAATTAAAACTACTGTCAAATGGCAGCCAACCTTTAATTTTGAGAAGAGGAAAATGAAAAAGTTTTTGAGAGTTTTGGTGGTGTAAATGTTAAAAAGGAAAATAATAAACATTTAGTCTCAACCATTTGAATGGATAAGATTTAATTATTTTTAAGATAGGTCATATCCTAATTGAGAAATGGTTCATCCCAAGTTGAAGTAAAAGGGAATTGATTAAAAATTGAGCCACAAATTGACCCAATGTAGAATAAAATTGAAAGAAATTGTGTAAGAATTGACTAGTAATTAAACAAATTGACTAAAAATAGAAATAAATTGGATTAAAAGAGTTATGAATTTGTCACGACCCAATTTAGGATCATGACCGGCGTAAGGGGGAGAATTCCAAAGCAAACCTTACTAAAATGATGCTCTGGTTTTAATCTTTGAATCGACGAACCTTTGTGAGGATAGTGACGACTATGGAATTTCTGGGTTTTCTTGGATTCGACCGCTGAAATTACTTGAATCCAACTAGGGTTTTTCCCCTTCGATTCCTGCCCTGATTTTCTTCCTATCCACGGCCATCCCTAATGGAGAAGAAAAGGGGATATTTATAGCTCCCAAAATTAGGGCGAATCGAGGAACTTTTAGGGTCAGATTTTGAATTCCAAATTCAAAATCCTCCCTTTAGGCAAGAAATCTTTGGAATTTTTGCAAAATCCTCAACGGAAACCACCGGTGATAGAGGGATTTAGAGTTTGGCCGGATTTGTTGGGGTTGTTTCGCGTCTGGTTGATGAAGAAGAAGGGAAAGGGAGAGGGAGAAGGGAATTGTTGGTTCTTTGGAGTTGACGGGTTTCCTCGGGAAAAAAATGGAGAAGAAGAAGAAGATTTGAAGGAGTCGTTTGAGAGAGAAGAAGGTTAAGGGAAGAATTGGGGGCGCGTGGCCCCCACACGCTGATTATTTAACTTTTTTTTAACATTTTCAAATCGTTAAAATAAGATAAAAGCTCGATGATTAATTTATGTCATGGAGGGTAAAAATTGGGTGTCAACAGTTGTCCCTTTCTTTGGGTATGATTGATGAAAGAGATCGTGGATAAGAAACTTGACTAACTCAATTTTTGGCCGACCAAAAAGCTTTTGGTGCGGACTTTGAGAAACTATGGTCGGGCCCTGGTTTTGGGTTTCCTGCATATCTCAGGTTACATGAGAATTCAGGCCACTTGTAGTTCAAACGCTTAATTTTTCGCACGGATTCGAAAGAATTCAAAAGCTATCCCGATGTCGAATTATGGAGAGATTAGGATGCTTGAGATTGAGACTTTTAAAGTGAATGTTGGAATGCAGCCGAGTTTTCAAAATTGAGCCCGCCTACATATCCTTTGGACCTAGGAGTCAGGCTGCTTGTAGTTCGACTCTATTGGTTGAAGAGGGAATCCCTTATTTGGAGATGACCTATAGTTTAGGAGGAGTGACAACAAGATCGAATTGTGAAAAAAGGCTTGCAACCTCTTAACCATGAATATGGCACACTTCACATTCATAATTGAGAACTTACAGGGACATAATTTTCAAATTCTTGCCATATCGTCACTCGGATTGGAAGATTGCCTTTGGTGTGGAGATTATCCGAAGGCGAAACTGAAAATAAACTAACTGACTCACAGAAATTCCCACATGCCTTCTGAAAGGGGTGTGGTTAGATGGTGGTGGCAGTCGCTTCCAGCTCGTACCCGAAAGGTTTGATGCCCCCCTTCAGACTATGTCCCAGTTCGCTGCTAAGAAAATGTTCCACGTTGTGCTGCGTCCTATTTGATGACATACACACCTGTGGTTTATTTTGAGATTTCATCCTCTCGGATGCTCTCGATATGACTAAAACAAATGTTAGTAAAATCATAATTTGAACTAGAGATGACATCTTTTACCATGTTCGATGTTTATTCTTCTCTTTGGCATGATAGGCAATGAAGCAATCATTGTATGGCCTTCTCGGCAACTTGAAAATAGAATAACCTTTGTTGGCGATGATCATGTGGTGGCCTTCTCGGCAACTGGAAATAGAATAGCCTTCTTGGCGCTGGAAATAGAATAGCCTTCTCGGCGCTAGATATGTAATGGCCTAGTCGGCAATTGGAAATAAAATAGTTTTGCTGGCGATGAATATGCAACGACCTTTTTGGAAATAAAATAATATAGTTTTGCCTTCTCAGCAACTGAGAAATAGCTCTCTAGAACGAATTGAAAAATAAACTGGTTCTTGAAAAATACACTGGTTCTGGCATAACTGGTGACTGGTTCTGGCATAAACTAAAAAATAGAATAGCTTTATCGGCGATGATCATGTGATGGACTTCTCGGTGACTGGAAATAAAATAGCCTTTGCGGCGCTTGATATGTAACAGCTTAGCCGGCAGTTGGGAATAAAACAGCCTTGTCGGCGTCGAATATGCAACGTCCCTGTGGATAGTTGGGAATAAGATAGCCCCATTGGCGATGAATAAGCAATGGCCTTATCAGCAGTTGGAAAATAAAATAGCCTTATCGGGCGATAAATATGCAACGGTCCTCTCGGCAGCTGAAAATAAAATAATCTTGCCGACGATGAATAAGTGACGACTTTATTAGCAGTTGGAAATAAATAGACTTGGTGTGATAACGGATATGCAGCGGACCTTTTGGCAATGGATATGCATTGGTCCTCTCGACAAATGTCGTGGCATAAGCTGATAATAAACTAGTTCCAGGCATAAACTGGACAGTAAACCTGACCTAAACTAAAACATAAACTAGCATCTGGCATAACTGAAAAATAAACTGGCATGATTGGAAAATAAACTGGCATCTGGAAAATAAACTGGCATCTGGCATAACTAGAAAATAAATTGGCATCTGATATAACTGGAAAATAAACTAGCATCAGGCATAACTAAAAAATAAACTGGCATAATTGGAAAATAAACTGGCATCTGGCATAACTGGAAAAAAACTGGCATAACTAGAAAATAAACTGGCATCTAGCATAACTGGAAAATAAACTGGCATCTGGCATAACTGAAAAATAAACTGGCATAACTGAAAAATAAAACTGGCATCTGGTATAATTGAAAAGTAAACTGGTTCAGGTATTGATAAATAGTAAAATGAACCTGACTCTCTTCGCGATGCATAAGATGTGATAAAATTGCTGGAGATTTGAGTGAGACGAAACTATTTGCGCCTAAGCTTTTCTATTTGTAGATAAAACATGCGAAAATTATCTGGCGATTTGAGCGAGACGCGACAGTTCGCTCTCGACTGCTCTTTTGTAGATAAGACCTATAAAATTCCCTACGAGAATTTCTTTTCATCCAGAGAAAATTTCTTAGTAAACAATGAATTGAGCTATCGAATTACTGGCTACTTGAGAAAGATGGGACTGTTTGCGTCTCAGCTGTTCTTTTGCAGATAAGACCTGTAAAAATATTCCTGCATCCACAGAAAATTTTTTAGTTTAAAAAATGAATCTAGCTGTCGAATTACTGGCGACTTGAGTGAGACCAGACTGTTTGTGTCTCAGTTGTTCTTCTGCAGATAAGATCTCCAAAAATTTTCCTGCATCCAAAGAAAATTTGTTAGTTTAAAATGAACTGATCTGTGTTGATTCTTCGGTCGCCTGCTCCTCGTCTTGTCTCTGATGAATTGCTGTGAGTTCCCACCACTTGATAGACAGAAGGACAAAAAGTAGAAAATACACATTTTGACAACATGTTTGGCTTTCGGCTGTCTCTGAATTTTATCAGGCTGCGAATCCTTAAGACACCTTTTAGACTTTTACGATGCCTAGCGAAATTTTGAGGATAACCTCAAAATTTCTGTCCCAGTTTAAATGTTGTCAGGGATTAACAACTAATCAAAAGCACTTTGAGATCTTTCTTAAAAATTCTGTCCCAGTTGAAATTTTACCGTGCTCTAAACTTCAATTCGTTGTAGAAGACCTCTTTGTTCAGAATTTTTGAGTTTCTCTCAAAAATTCTGTCCCAGTTTCCTTTCTGAGAGTATGATCGAGCCGTTGTGGCGCCTACGTATCCCGTTGAATCAGGAATCAGGTCAAACATAGTTCCAATCTTGATAGGTAGAAAAGATACAGATTTTGAATAAGAAAATGACTGAGGCCGACATAGGCCGCCTACGTATCTCATTCTTGAGAATTCAGGTCAAACGTAGTTCATTTCTGGGATCTGTAACAATGATCTTGGTCAGGATCGTATCATCATTGTGGTCGGTCATTTCCTTTCCGTTGATTTTGATCAGGGGGATCTTTAGATCCGATGAAATAAAGATGATCGACTAGCTTTATCAACACAGATCAATTACAAATTACCTGTAAGAAGAATTACTCAAAAACAAACAAGTCAGTTTCTTCAAATTAGTAGGCAATAGAAGGTAGTACA
>JAPFFP010017892.1:0-16634 GCA_026153255.1 Solanum medicagineum
TAAGAGAAAACCACAGGGCAGTGAAAACTTTAGCCCTAAATCAAAAGTTCTCCTCCGTTCTTCAACGCCGCCGGCTCCGATCTTCAGGAAGGATGTTGGATTACCTGGGTTAACTGACCTTAATGTTCAGTGGTGGCAAAATTGGTCCATGCAAAGAAGACCCATCAAACACACTCAAGTTTGACCTACCAATTATTAACTCACCCCATTTTGACCTGCGCCATTCGTCCATCTAAAAGTTGTGTTGATATGTAGTCGAAATTGATTCATGAGAAACTTTGTCAAACTATTTTTAAATCTTTTTTTCTATGTTATATAAAATCATAAATTTTAAAAAATAGTTAGGTGTTCAAACAAATTATAGAAAAACAAATAAATCAATTAAAACTTAACAAAAGTTTGGCAGGTTGGGCTATGACCCATTGTTTAGCCCCATTTATCCCAGCCCATGTAACCATTGGGTGGGTCAATGACCCATCCTTTTATTAACACCATCCAATCTGACTCACTCAAATTTAACCCGACACTCCTATTGGACACCCCTATAAATGTAAAATTAGTTGCATAAATTCCTTTCTTTTTCCCTGGTTGTTGAGTGAGGAGGGAGATTTCATAAAGCTGATCCAACTTCTTTGTGACTGAGGAATAGTAGTTGTTGGTTTAATTCTTCACGATCCCTTCCCTAAATGAAGTTTCCTTTCTTGTTTACATGTGGTTTCAGGTATGCAACAACAAAAGCTTTCATTGTAGCCTTCTTGATGACCTTCTGTTCTATATTTGATGTCCCAGTATTCTGGCCAATATTGTTATGCTACTGGATTTTTCTCTTCGTCCTCACTATGAAGCGTCAGATCACGCACATGATTAGGTACAAATATGATCCATTCAGGAAGAAGGTAAATAGCTTTTCACTTGGATGAAATTTATGTGAGAGTATTTTGTGCTGTTTCTCTTTGTTATCTCGTTTCTATCTTTAGCTTATGACATGGATAACTTAAAGATATATCAAGCTTTTTCATTTGAATGGAATTTATCTCAAGTTTTCTGTATATTAATAAAATCTTCATGGAATTTGCAGAAGTATGGCAGTAAATCTGATTGAAGCAGAAGTGGCTTAACAGGGACTAATGTCAGGACCAACCCTGGTGTCTTTTCAATGGTAGTGAATGCCCCCTCCTTTGTTCTGAACTTGTGTAAATAATTTTCCTTTTTGAACACTTACCTCATGCGTATGTAAATGTTACGAGATATGTAGATTTGCTTCCTGCAACTGTGGAGAGTTGTCATAAACTCTTTTATTGTTTCCTTTTGATTTCTTATGAGAATTCAGGTATCTAGGAGGATAAAAAAACTCTGTTATTGTCACCAGTGCATCAAAAATTAGGTGTTGTTTTGTCCCTCAACAGTTGCTCCAGTTTACGGCTTATGATGCTCTGTTCTTCCATGGATTGGTCTCCAAGTGCAGGGACAGGAAATAACAATTTTGTTGTTTGAATTAACTATCCACTTGTATTGCATCTGTTGCTGTCATTATTATCTATGTTAGGCAAGATGAACTTCTGCAGTATGTGGTGTGGCATTGTAAAGTTTTTTATGGGATTCCCCATGATATATCCATGCTTGTGAAGCAAGTTTTTTGTAATGAAGTCTGCTTAGATTCTTACAGGTTGATAAATGTGTCACAAGACTACTTACCAAGGAATAATTTAGTAGCACTATAGCTGCTCACTGTAATTAAAGATATAACACAGTAGTTGCATGTATTATGAAAACACACAATTAGCCAAGCAATTATGCTCCTGCCCCCTTGCTGAACTGTTGATGCACCATCTGCACCAACTGGAAAAAATGATACTACTAAAAACGTCTAAATGTAGCTGTTCAAGAGCAATCAAAACCTATGGCGCATAGTATGAAAAGGAAGTGAGGGCAGTCAGTCGAATCTAATTGATGAAACTAGAAACTAAAGTTTTTAAAGAGAAGTAGCTAGCAATTCACCAAAAATACTGCTAGTTCATCTTTCACGCTGCTTCTATTTTTGTGCCTGCTGAAGTTCAATACAGAGCTATTATCTCCTGTTTCTTGTGTTTGTCAAATGCATGATTCTCTGTTCTCTTTGGCGAGAAGTTCTTTGATTGGGTGCATTTTGTTTGTGATTTGGAAGTGATGTGTTGTTGGCCTAGGAGATATTGTAAGTTGTTTTGCAGCTGAGTTCTCTCAGAGTTGAGTTTTAAGGGAGTATGGAGGAAGTGTATTTAGATAATTGTAAGACTACTAGAGGCAGAGAGGTTAAGTGCAGGTGATTAGAGACTTTTTATGTAGAGGATAGAGTGCATGTATAGACGACAACAACAATATACACAATAACATAGTGTAATCCCACAAGTGTGGAATGGGAAACATATGGTGTACGCATATCTTACCCATACTTTTGTGGGGTATAGAGGCTTTTTCTAGTGGACCCTTGGCACAACAACAGACAGTATGTAGACATCGAAGGGTAAATACGTGTATGAGAGAGAGATGTTAACTAATTATTGTAAAAGGCTTTATTGGGGGTTGTTGAGGGGGCGTGGGATTGGGTGGGTAGGCGTAGGTAGACCAATTTCCTTAAATTCCTTTTAAACTGATTAAGCTACTAATCAGCCTGTACTGGGGCTAATCTTGACTTGGTAGGAGGATATGACAGGTGTATTATTAATCATATAGAGTAATCAATTGGTGTAACATCTTAACGACCAAAAGGGATGAAAATCACCATGTCATTATCAAAAGTATCTGACTTATGCTTACACATGGGAAAGTGTTTATGCATATAATATATGTCCAATTGAGTGAAGTACTAGTTGTCCTCAATACTTTAATATCATCATACTGACTTGTTCCTTAAACATGGCCAGCTAACTAGTTTAAAGGTCTTGTTGGAGCTAGCAACCCCAACAACATACATATATCCTTGTGGAGGAAATATCCATTCAGTGTCTCTCCAATTACTTCAACAAATGAGTGGGAGAACCATGTTCTTGATATTGTTCCTTTGGGCTGTCCTCACCATCGTCACCCCTATCCTTGTCCGGCTTTCTGCTTCTGCCAGAGCACATGGCGAATTTTTCGTCATCACACACACCAGTAAGGATGTTTTTTCTTTCGTTATCATTCCTCAGCAAACAAGCCCATTCTAATGTTTTTCTATGAGAAGAGAGTTTGGATTGAGGTCAATTTGCGTTAACACATCGTAGTTGGACAGTTGATATGAATTAACGATTCTTTTCTTTGCATCAGATGAGCTAATAAAGGAGAGAATGAAGGCCGGTAAAGTGATGGGGTTGTTGGCAAGAAGGGCACTTGTTGCAGCAGCACCGCGAAAGAAACACGATTTTGAAATCACGATTTTGAATTAGAATGCTTTTGTGGTTGATTCCATTTCCGGTGGCACTAAGTTGTTGAATTGTTTTAGACATCAACATAGGTTTTCATCTGTACAGAAAATATTATATGTGCATGAAATTGCTACTTTCTTGTATTTTTGCCTTTTTCTTTTGCAAGTTACAATAATGATAAGAAAAGAGATTAATAAACGTTGAGTAAAAAGCAAGGGTAATAAAGCAAAGGAGCGTGACGGACAACTATTTGACTGGTTAGATTTTAGTTACATACTTGCTTCTCCCGTTTAATTTACTTATTCATATATAATATTTTGGTCTAAGCTTATTGGCATAATCCATAAATGTGTACGTTCATGTCTATGCTCTTTAATTTTGACTTGTATATAAGATTGAATATTTTGTCTTGTATGACAATTTTGCGTCTTAGGTAGTCATATTACGTAGGATGCGTGTGTTTACTTGTTTAATTTTCTTACTTGTGTACATCCAAAATTGAGGACATAAATATCAGTTGAAATCAAGTTAAATAACATGTTTATTCTCTTGTGGGGATTGTAATGGTTGACTTTCTTCGTTTTCTTTAGTTCCACTTGAATTATTCAAGAAAATCCCTTTCTGCTAAACTCTACCTGCCCATATATATGGACAACAAACACATTGATAATAGTAACCTAACTGCTTATTCGGCGTCATGAATAAACTAATTAATCTTTATCAATAGACTAAACATGTCTTGATTTGGTTAGATGAACAATAGTGATAGCTTGAACCATTAGGAACAAATATTTGGTTTGCTTTATTTCAATTATGGACTGGTTTAAACTAAACAGGAAACATTAATCGAGCTAGATAAAGTAGAGTTATTTCTATATGTCTATATATGCACATATGTGATGCTTATTTGTTGAGTTATTATTCCACTGTTAAGTTTAATGTGACGACGAGACCAAGTGGTTCTCTCAGGGCTTAGCGATAATCTCCGAGTGCTGGCCACGCCAAGAGTACCCTCCCAGGGCTTGACAAACTTAGTATCAGAGCACAGAGTTCAAGAGTCCTATGGAGTCTATGAAGCTTTGTCTACTAGTCTTGTTTATAAGTGTATTATGCACAATACTTCATAAATAGGGACCCATAGGACATTAGGAACTGTTACCCTTTCTTGTGATCTGAGTTTGTGCGATAGAGTTAAAAACTCTATAAACTTCTTTTCTGACTTGTGCGTTACACAATTGCAGATCATGCCTCCCAAACGTGTAGTAACCCAGAGAAATGCCTCAGTTAGCACTGATAGAACCCTACTTTAGAGGTGCCTTCTCAAATGGAAACGAGGGGCCGAGGCCGAGCTCCCTGGACCACTGGTGTTCCTGTGACACCTTCTGCTCAACCTAATCCTACTTCAGAGACCGCATTTCGAGGAGCCATAGCTATGCTTACCCAGTAGCTACTCAGAGTGGTAATCATCATTTACCAGCCCCTAGCTCTAGTTCTCATTAGCCTACTGCTGCTTCTAGATTGAGGGATTTTCTAAGGATGATCCCACCGGTCTATACTGGGTCTAAGGTTGAGGAGGATTCGCAAATTTTCATTGAGTGAGATATGGAAGGTGTCGAAAACTATGCATGCTAGTAAGATCGAAGGAGTTGAGCTTCCTTCTTATCAACTTAAGGATGTGGCCAATGTTTGGTACAATCAATGGGAAGAGAGTTGAGGTGATGATGCTGAGCCTACTATTTGGGATGAGTTCTAAGTGCCGTTCTTGATAATTTCTTTCCTTAGAAGTTGAGAGAGGCAAAGCTTGAAGAATCTGTAAATCTGAAGCAGGAAGGGATGACTGTCAAAGAGTATAGCCTGAAGGTTATCCACCTATCTAGGTATGTATCGGAGATAGTTCCAGATATAAGGGCGAAGATGAGGAAATTTGTGTATGGGTTTGGTAAACATGTGAATAAAGAGAGTAAGGCGGCATTATTGATCCCGAGTATGGACATTTCTAGGATGATAGTCTATACCCAATAGACTAAGGAGGATAAGAAGAAAGAGAGAGAACAACATGTGAGTAAGAAGGAAAGATCAGTAGGGCTTGAGTTCAGTCAAAGTAAGCAGAATAAGGGTGATAAGTCCTATTTCTAGAAGAGGTCTTCTATCTATGCACTGTCGTCAGCTAGTGCTCCTACTCCTAGCCATCAGAGGTCCCATGGTCAGGGGTACACAGTCTCAAGCAAGTGCGACTCTTGGCTCTAAAGGGAAGCCACCTTGTTGGGAAATGTGGGCTGGATCCATTTGGGAGGGTGTAGAGATGGAGGAAATGCTTGCTACAAGTGTGGCCACCTCGGTCACTTTCAGAGGGATTGTCTGATGTGGGACAATAAGGCCCAAACTTGTTCCACAACACCACCAACAAGAGGTAAGCAGAGAGGTGCTGCACCAGGGGTAGGAGGTGGGACAAATCATTTGTATGCAATAAGGAATCAACAGGACCAGGAGATGGGACCAAATGTTATGACTGGTTTCCTTTGAGTCTTTACCTTTCCTTGCTATGCTTTACTTGATCTGGGTGCAACTTGCTCTTTTGTGACACCATATGTGGCAAGTAGATTAGAGATTCTTCCAAAGTACTTGCTTGAGCCATTTTTTGTTTCTACTTCTATCGGTGAGTTCATTTGAGCATAGAGAATCTATAGAGATTGTTTAATGTCCATCTTTCATTGGGATACTTTTGCTAATTTGATTGAGTTGGAGATGGTTAATTTCAATGTGATCCTTGGTATAGATTGGCTTCATGCCTGCTATGCCTCTATTGATTGCCGAAATTGGCCTGTCAAATTTCAGTTTCTGAATGAGCCTGTTATTGAGTGGAGAGGAGATTCTGTTGCACCGAAGGGTAGGTTTATTTCTTACCTCAAATCCCGAAAATTAATCTCTAAAGGGTGTATCTATCACCTCGTGCGAGTCAAGTCCGATGATGTTGAGTCCCCTTTCCTTGAGTCTGTTCTGATACTTAACAAGTTTTCTGATGTGTTCCCTGAGGATTTGCCTGGAGTCCCTCCTGATAGGGAGATTAACTTTGGAATTGATATTCTTCCTGACACCCAACCTATCTCTATTCCACCTTATAGAATTGTCCCAGCGGAGTTGAAAGAGCAACTGAGGGACTTGTCAGAGAAAGGATTCATAAGACCGAGTGTCTCTCTATGGGGTGCTCTAGTCCTATTCGTGTGAAAGAAGTATAGATCTTTGAGGATGTGTATTGATTACCGATAGTTGAATAACGTGAATATTAAGAATAAGTATCCCCTTCTGAGGATTGATGACTTGTTCGACCAACTTTAGGGTGCCACTATTTTCTCTAAGATAGACCTCAGATCAGGCTATCCTCAGTTGAAAGTGAGAGAATGTGACATCCCGAAGACGGCTTTTCGAACTTGGTATCCTCAAAAAAAGAAAGAAAGTTCCCAACACGCATACAAATATATACAATGAACAAGGGGCTTTTTAGGCTCAACAAAAGAACATCTTGTTTACACAAATGCCACACCATAGGCTTGCCTATTTTCAATCAACATTGGCTCAATTATTTTTGGTTGGAAATCTCAAAGGGCTTTTTAGTCTAGTTATGTAGGCTAAGGGGTATGGTAGGATACAATTTGGACAAAGTGACTAACCCCCCTTAAGTCCCATGTAAAAAGTCATTCTTTTTGAACTTTTCACTTATATCTTTCGCATTTCACATCAATATGCGTTTAACCCTTCTATTTTACTTGGGTGACCCACTTGCAACCATTTTTCAACATTTTAGAGGATTCTTTTCACTCAAGCACTTTTTCTTTTCATTTTGAAAGCACTCTTTTTCTTTTCTTTTCATTCCTTTATTCTTTTTTTTCTTTTATTTTTCTCTTATCAAGCCTCCAAGTGGTTCACCCTACCATTTTCTCCTACATCACCCCCAACTTAGGCTTAAAGCCCAAATTATCACAAACATACAAAACTCAAGGAGAGATAAGAATTCAAAAGAGGGATATCTTGTCAAAAAGGTTCCAGGTGTGTAATTAAGGTTGTCAATAAAAAAGATTAGGCTCAAAAGGGACTATAGGGATAGACTCAATGCATTTGGTGGCTATTTCGTCTAAGTGAACTCAGTTCAAACCAAAGAATACCTAAGATCATTTTTCCAACCAAAGTCTATTTAGACCAACAATGTAATGTAAGTTCTAGGTCACACAAGTGCACATAAGGAATACAACAAAAATTCACAACACACACGACACGCAAATTAACAAGAAAGAATCAATATAACTCTCAAGTAAAGTACAAGGGACTCATTTTTCAAATATGTCCATCTAGCAAGTAAGAGTCACCAAAAGAGCTAAAGCATTGTCTCAGAATCATCCAAAACCATTTAACTTTAAAAAATTGGAGGAGTATATATTTCACAATCCACAACACTTAACTAAGTATGTTAGTACCAAACAAGTCACAACCCCAACGTATAGCTCCAACTAGAGTCAATGACTACTCAGACTTCACCAAAGACTATATTCTACACACACACTCACACACCTAATCGACAATTTGCCTTTAAGAATGTCGTCACTCAATTCATCATAGGGAACCATTCATTACACACACCACTAAAAAAAAAAATAAAAAGCTACTAGATATTCTAAAATAGATAAACCTAAACACAATACATAGAAGCCCGACAAGGGCATACCATAATCACATAAATCAAGCCCGACAAGGGCGTATCATCAATACAAAACAAACTAGAGTCTACATATGCCAACAAGGCCAGAGTATACAAAATAGGCAACAGAGTCATAGTTATAATCAAGTCATAAGAGCACCCGCAACTAAATATAGTGTCGTGTCCTCACAACACAATCACAAAATAGAAAAAAATATGAGGGACTTTCTGAAATGATCACTCGGTACTCGAGCCCCAAGAGATGGTCAACTCATCATCAAGATCTGAAGAATTAGACCTACATAACTAACTCAACCTGCTCATTATGTAGTTTAGGAATCTTCTCTTCTTCTTCTTATGCTCCCCAAACTTCTTCTAGCTCCGATCTATCTTTCCCTACCTCTGGCTCATATGCTTAAGCCGATCACTCATAGCTCTCTAAGCGGCTGCAATTTTTATAAGTGTAGGGTGATCATCTGCTTTAGCTCCTATTGGTCCTATAGGAAGGCCTATGACCAGATACTTAATCTGCTCATCTATCCCATGAATCTAGGTGGACAAGTATCTCATAGTGGGAGCACCAAATTGAAGTGTTCCTAAAGAAACTAGAGGACCTGCAGTTCCTGAAGTAGACCCCTCTACCTCTGATCTTGGCTCTGTGAACTACTCAAAAGAGGGATCTAGAACATCAATCCGCATCTTCTTCTGTTATCCTGGATCATCTCTCTTCTTTAATGGATAATTACATTTGTCCGAATTCTTTTCCTGATCAATGAGTAGGACAGACACCCCTGCCTCATAATATAATTTGGAAATTAGTAAGGGGTACACTAACTCTTAGCCCTTCCTTGGGCCACTTCTGCAATCTGATCCACTATAATTTGTCCCACATTAACTTGAAGACCATCCAAGATAGCTACTATGACAACTGCACGGTCCAAAGTCACCTCTGTGTCATGTGTGGAAGGAATGGCCCGAGAACATATGATGGAAAGCCAACATCTAGCTTCCACTGTGAACTCATGTGTTTCAATGGGGAACTCCATCATGCAACTTATCAACCACCCATTGAGCACCCAACTCTTGATATCTCTCTTTGTACACTGATTGTTAACACCTGGCAGCCCATAAATTGTATTGATAATTGCTGGACTGAAATCAACTCTCACTTCTTGTATCATTGTAGCCATTTCTTCTCCAAATTTGGTCTTCGAGTCATTGGCATAGAATTCAACAACTATGGTGTGGTTGGCTTTGATAGGTTTATCAGCAAAGCATAGCTAACGTGAAGTCTAAAGTTGGTAAAACAAATCCCTTTCTCTATTATCATGGGATGGACCAAATACTCATCATATTTTCGGGCACATTTGGTTGAGCGGAATCCACTTTAATCCAAGTAGGTTTCTTCTTCCACCTCTGAAAAGATTTCGTTCTTATGAAGTGCATTCTCGGGATCCATTTTTAACCAATTAGACCTATGATCAAGATCAACATAACAAAAACAACTTATAGATATTTAAATAGTTCATTAGAAAAAATTTAGACCAAGGAAGTTATTTGGATCAAACAGTGAAGCACTGTTGTTACTGAATTAGTGGATAACTATTCTCCGCGTTTACGGCTACTCAAACGCAATTGTAGAGTTCAAATCTCTCTATGCTTCCGCATTTATGGAAGGATATCTGCATTCATGAAGAACATATTATCTAGGGTTTTATGACATTTCCATTGAAGGCTAATCTTCAAGGTGATTCTATGCTTCTTCAAGTTTCTCTTAATTTTCTCAAGACTATTAAGGCAAGGTATGTGGGTTTCTTCATCCTTGGGTTATTCCACCCTGGAGTCCAAAACCCTTTTTCAACTCAATCCTTTAATTTTACGACTTATTTCATTATGGGTACTTTCTATTCCTCTTTATATGCGTGATTCATGTTGGAACTAAAATTGTACTTTATTGATTTGAAATGCATGAACTTCTTTCATATGTTGATATTATGAAATATTTATAATAATTGAGCTATGCATGCTATATCACTATGAAGTGTTATGAAAATTTATGGTTTACGAGATGATTTTTGTGATGCCCTAACTAGGGTCTTGCAATGATTATGGTGGGTTGTTTGAATGGTTTCAAGCGATCATAATTTACCCCATTCATGCATGTTAATATTGAATTTCATGATTTTAAACCCCTACGCATGAACCCACTAAGTTTTGGAACTAAGACTTTATGAAGAGGCATCTTATGTATGATGAAAGTTTTTAATATATGTTATGAAAGCTTATGGATATTCTGAATGATTAAGTTATACCAAGTATGTTACGAATCCATGGAAATTATATGAAAATTATACAAGATTATGAAGACTTTTTACGATATTATGATGCACCCTCATGTGAAAGAAAATGCTCATTTTAAAGGGTTATGGTATTAATGAGCTCCTCCTATTATGTTATTATGATTTACAAACTTATGCATGTTATGATTACGCTTTGTTTATGTATTATGTGGGACATGATTTAGTACCGAATGAGGCTTAAGATGGGGGCTCAACCTAAGGGGCCCTTATATAAAGTCTTAGTCTCGTTACGACATGCCACCATAGGATTATGTATTAGCTAGTGGATCCACATATAGTTCCATGTTCATATTTGAATCACTTAAATGGTTTGATCCCATAAGGTTATGTAAAGCACTCATGAAATGGGTTCGATCCTGTAAGGTACATGTAAAACATTCTCCAAAAAGGTTGGATCCCATAAGGTATGGTATAGTGTACCTTGGCAAGTAGGCTACACTTTTTTCAGTGTCGAGGCAACATCAAGATTCCATATAGTAGCTCACATGGTTTTATTGTTGGTTAAGGTCTCCTCCCACATACATATATGATATGTTATGAAAGTTATGCCTCTTCCATGCATGGTTTTGTAAGGCATTAATCATCCATTGCATATTGAGCTTATTAGCTTTGATACGATTATGTATCTTGATTATATTTGCATATGATTTCCTTGTTGTATTGCATTCAACATACTTCATACTTTCAAAGTACTAATGCATTCTTTTACCTATATGATTTACGTATGTAGGAACCAGAGCTCTTCCCTATCCACCTTCTCATAGCTAGTTCACTTGTGAAGACTTTGCTTGTGGTGGGTCCTCTAGTTTGACGGTGATATCCATCTTCTATCTAGCGTGATTATGTTAAAGACATTAATACTCTTACTATTTTACTTCTGAGGGTGGGCCCGAGACATGTCTTGGCCCCCGCTCCATCTATGACCTAGAGGTATTATTTGATAGCATATTATGTTTGTATTATGTGGAGATGTTACGACCTAAACTTTGTACGACATTAGTGAAGCTTGTATATTTGGTTCTAAAAAGTTTTAAACTAAGGTGACACTTCATGGAAGCCTTCACGGTCTGTATAAGGCTATACGAACCATGTGGAGGCTCCCTGAAGTGCACCTTGGCCTTGTGTGGGAAGTATTGGCATTGATGTGGAAGTTTGGGACTAAGGAATACCACATATCGACCCCACACGATTTGTGTGAGGCTTCACAGTCTGTGTGGTGGATGATATAGTAGCCTTGGTCTTGAAAAATACTTATTTTTTAGCCAAGGCATGTCACACGGACCATCTCACCATCCGTGAGACCCTTCCGTATAGGTGCTAGGAGTGAAAATTTTCTAAGTATTAGATCACTATCTTGGAACTTTGTCATAAAGAAGTTTTCCAAGTGAAGCGGTTCGGAGGAGGCATACGGTCCGTATGCCTTGGTACAGACTGTGAAACCGTCCGTATGGGTGCCTACATTGAATTTTTCTAAGTATGGAATTACCATCTCGGACCTTCGTCGGTGAAAATTTTTCTAAGTGTTGGATCACTAAGAAAGTGTACGGACCGTATACATCATCACAGGTTGTATACCCCTCCATACGGACCTTGGCAATTATTTTCTACTCGTTTCATTAATGGCAATTTCATAATTATAGCTTCTCCTAAGGGCCTTTTATGACTTCCTATACTACCTAAAGACATACATTCAAATGACATGTACTTTATCCCTCTCCTTCAAATTCATTCCTACACTTAGAATTCTATTGAACTCTCCTAAAAACTCTCTCAAGAATTCTTGTGAAGACTAAGCTTAGGAATCAAGGAAAACTCTTTACTTCATCAACTTTCTTCTTGAATCTTCTCAATTATCTAAGGTATGTGGGATTGATTCTTGGTCCCTTTCATCCAAGAAGACCCAAACTCTTTTACACTTAATTCATGTAATTTAAGCTTACTTTAATTATGGGTTTTGAAGATTATTATTTATTAAATTAATTGAAGTATAGGCTAAGCTTTATTGATGATTTTAAGTTGCTTTAAGCCTTAATATGTTGAATTATTATTATTATGAAGATTTGAAAATGCATTGTCTATTTAAACCTTAATTTAAGCATGAGTAATCCAAATTGTGATTTGAATGTGTTACTTATAAAATTACTTAAATTTCATATTGTATTGTTGATTTTTGATTGAAACTATATTTCCCATACTAATCTCACATAATTCATGGCATATGCATTCATAATCATTGAATTTTTGAAGATTATGAAGTGGGTTAAGCCCAATTCTATTTATGTATGTGATTTTGATAAAAGTACGGCTATGACAAGAATGTGACCACATAAATGTCTATTTTTATTGGCTCTTTGAGATTATTAGGTACTTGTACCATATTGATAAGTGAATGAGCTATTCCTATGCATGAAAAGTATGGATTGAATTATGATTTGGCTTTTTAACCCAAGTATGATTATGAAGAATGTTTGGCTTTCAAGCCTAAATGTGCATTCAAATGATTTGAAATGACTATTGACTCTTTTGAAGCATGTAGATGTATAAGTATTCTCGTGGGATGTTTGACTTAGCATCGATGGATATGGGGAGTCAGGGCTATCCCCAAGGGTCCTCTCCCTTTCCTTGAACTATGTGCCAACATAAGTATATGGTACTAATTACCGAAATGACTAGGTCGTAAGGAATGGTTACATATTGATAAGATAAGATATGATATTGGAAATACTTCTGAAATAACAGAGTTGTAAGGAAGGTGTCTGTCCACTGAAATGACGAGGTCGTAAAGTGCGGTATAGATTATCCTTGGCAAGTAATCTTATCCTGCCTATAGGGGGTGTTTATCAGACTAATTCATGTAATAGATTACATGAGATTGATTTGTCGGTTATATTCCATCCTCACAATATATGTGCATCATGACATTTCATGCATCTTGAATTTCTTAGCATCTTGTTATACTACTTTCCTTGTTATATATAACTTTTTCTATATTATGTGCCCTTGCCATCTAAAGTTGAATGCAGGTTTGGTAAGTCATATGTATGCTTACATTCAAACGTAATAACACATACTTTTGCCTACATAATCTAAGCATGTAAGGACTAAGGGCTACCTTCATCCACCGTACAAGGCTAGCTTGGATCTTGAGATACTTGTTATGGTGAGTCCTATCTTTCCTATCTTCTAAGGATAAACTAGCATTCCTCTACCTAAGGTGCTTTTGTTTATGTTATTTACTTTGAGGGTAAGCTCGTGACATGTCTTGGCCCCCATCCTATCTTTTGACTAGAGGTATTGTTCGACTTCTTTTGTACTCCTTTATGTTTATTCTAAGTGTTGTATTCGGAGATTATGATTATAATATGCTTATCCAATAGTTATGGTTATTGTGGATTGATTATGACCTTATATTATGGATTCATGTTGTGATATAGAAGATCCTAAGTCCCCAGTTACCCCCATAAAGTGATTCATACTTACCCGCCCCTTAGTCTTTATGTGCTATGTGTATTGTAAATCTATGTTACTCCCTATCCCTATGACATCCCCATAGCTTGATCTTACTTTCCTATCCCTTAGAACTATATGTTTACTATTTATTTGGGGACTCTCGGGTTCACACTCGCCATGTCGATCCTAGACCCTAGGTCTAGGTCGTGAAAAGCTTTGTATCGGAGCACTAAGTTTGAAAATGATCCTCAGAGATCAATATGCTGCGTCAAGTAGAGTCCTATTCATGGGTGTGAAGTGCACCATGCTTATGAGTGGGAGGCTATGATGGCATTTTAGGAATTGTCTCACTTCTTCATATCTTATGTCTTGATTTAGAATGTATGTTATGGTTTTCTTATCCTGATGATGTCCTTGCTATATCACAGAAGGTGCCTCCATAAAGAGCTCCCTTACTAAGACTGGCCCCAACTTGTGAGGACTAAGTTCCCCAAGGGCCTATAGAAGAGCCTATCTCTAATGGTGACTTCCGTATGCCCTTTGCTATTCTTGCACGAGTGATAACTTCTCAGACTAGTAGGCTAATGTTTCTCCTCACGATCCCACTTTGGCTTCTAGGGTGAGAGATTTCACTCGGATGAATCCTCCAGAGTTTTATAGGTCAAAGACTGATGAGGATGCTCAAGAGTCCATTGATGAGCTCACTAAGGTGTTGACTATTATGACAGTGACTTCGAAGGTGAAAGTTGAGTTGGCTGCTTATCAGTTGAAAGATGTGACTCAAGTGTGGTACATCCAATGCCAAATGGAGAGGGTTTATAGTAATGTTGTTAATTGGGAAGAGTTCAAGTTTGCATTCTTGGATCGTTTCTTCCCACTTGAACTTAGGGAAGCTAAGATGACAGAGTTTATCAACCTCAAATAGGGTGGTATGAGTGTGAGGGGCTATAACCTCAAGTTCACAAATCTCTCCAAGTATGCTCCTATGCTTGTGGCTGACCCTATGCAAGAATGCACAATTTTATTTCTGGGATCTGTGACTTGGTTATGAAAGAACATTGTACGACTATACTTATGAGGGATATGGACATCTCCAAAGCTCATGGTATATGCTAAACAAATTGAAAGAGAAAAGCTTAAGGAGAAGAGGATGCATATCCTAGAAGGGCCCGATATAATGGTGGGTTCTCTAAATCCAAGGTGGTGGTAATTGTCGCTTTCAACAAGGCCAAGGTTCTAATGCTCGGGTTACTAATGCTTAGGTGCCTCCTCCCAAGGCACCAGTTGGTTGTGAGCTATTGTTTACCCAGTGTGATAAGTTTGGGAAGAATCACTTGTGTGCTTGTTGGAGAGAGTTGGGTGCATGCTTCGGGTGTGGTGACAAGAACCACAAGGTTGTTGATTATCCTAAGGCTACTCAGAGGGGTCAAGGTGAGGTGGCTCAAGGTGGTCAAGGCTAGCAAAGAGCTCCACAAGGTATTAATCCAAGAAACAATAGGTCCTATGTGTTGCATGCTCATTAGGAAGTTGAGGAGGCTCCAGATGTTGTGACTGGTATGTTAAAAGTCTTTGATTTTGATGCTTATCCTTTGCTTGATCAGGGTGCAAATTTATCTTTTGTGACTCCTCTATTGGCTGTTAAGTTTGGTTTTCAACCTGAAATTTTGAGGGAGCCTTTTTCAGTCTATACTCTAGTGGGTGAATTTGTTATTACTCATAGAGTTTATCAGGGTTGCGCTGTTTTTGTTTTGCATAAAGTCTTCCCATGTGACCTTGTGGAACTTGAGAAGTTTGATTTTTATGTGATCCTTGGGATGGATTGGTTGCATGCTTTATATGCCTCTATAGATTGTAGAATCTGGAAAGTTAAGTTCCAATTTCCAGTTGAGCCCATTATTGAATAGAAAGGTAGTGACTCTGCTATTAAAGGTCTATTTATTTCCTACCATAAAGTCCGAAAGAGGATTTCAAAGGGGTGTATCTACCATATTGTGAGGGTCAAAGATGTGGAGTCCGATTTACCTACTCTTGAATCAATCCTGGTGGTGAATGAGTTTCCAGATATGTTTCTCGAAGACTTGTACGGTATTCCTCCATAAAGGGAAGTAGAATTTGGCATAGATCTTCTCTCGAGTACTCAACGTATCTATGTTCCTCCTTATCGTATGGCACCGATTGTGTTGAAGGAGTTGAAGGATTTGCTGGAAAAAGACTTTATTAGGCCAAGTATATCTCCATGGGGTGCTCTGGTGTTATTTGGAAGAAATAAAGAAAGATCTCTATAAATGTCCATTGATTATAGGCAATTGAATAAGATAACCATAAAGAATAAGTATCCATTGCCAAGAATCGGCAACTTGTTCGATCAACTTCAAGGGGCCACCCATTTCTAAAAGATTGACCTCGTTCCAGCTGTCATCAATTGAAGGTTAGGGAGTGTGATATTCCGAAGATGACATTTCATACTAGTTATGGTCATTTTGAATTTTTGGTGATGTCATTTAGGTTGACTAATGGTCCGACCATGTTTATGGATCTTATGAATTTGGTGTTCAAATCATTCCTTGATAGTTTTGTAGTTATCTTCATTGATCATATCCTTATTTATTCCCGAAGTGAGTGGGAGCATATGATTTGAAGTTGGTTCTTCAGACTTTGAGGGAGAAGAAGTTGTATGCTAAGTTTAGAAAATATGAGTTTTGGTAAGGTGCGTTAGCTTTTCTTTGTCATGTGGTGTCCGGTGATGGTATTAGG